>BROE01000021.1:5426589-5438840 GCA_036571765.1 Plecoglossus altivelis | reverse complement strand
GGGGGCAGGGTGGGGGGAGTGGATGATGGAGAGGAAAAGAGGACATGAGATGCGATGAGGGATGGATGAAGGCCTGACTAGAGCCAACGGGGAGACAGATGAGAGAATGGATGAGCTGTTCCCGCAGAAGGTAGAGAATGCGATGCTAAAATATTTGTGTGTTTCACTGCGTGTGTGTGCGCCTCTGTGTGCGCGCGCATGCACGTGTGTCCGTATGTGTGTGCCTGTCTGTGTATGACGTATCTATGTGCGCAAGTCTTCCCATAAAGGCTTCATCATGGTCCACAACATGACACACTCCAACAGTGTAGCCCTTGTTCTCCCAACCCCATACTGAGGTTTAGCCCAATCAGCAAAAACCTCAATTCATATCCTCAGAGAAACCAGTGACAAAGCCTGCTTTCAAAAACGATTTTACAACCAGAAAACCTCCAAACAACATTATCGCACTTTACAGTCATCTTTTTATTGAGCAAAAAGAATTAGAAGAATTTACTTTTCTAACAGCTCTGCACTACGTGTAATAGGGTATATGCAGCCTATAGTTACTGTATTAACATCCACAGTAAAAAAAAAAATTTTTTTTTATTTAAACAAAAACCCCCTTACAAGCTCCCCAGCCAACTACCCGCCCGGACACACACGCATCTGGCTTGTTACAGACAGTAAGGATGGATTCATGGAAGATGATTTACAGCTCTCTCTCTCTCTCTCTCGCTCTCTCTCTCTCTCTCTCTCTCTCTCTCTCTCTCTCTCTCTCTCTCTCTCTCTCTCTCTCTCTCTGTCCCTCTCTCTCCCTCTCTCTCTGTCCCTCTCTCGTTCTGTCAGGCCCCGCCCCAGGACATGCAGGGGCAGAGCCTTCAGCCCTGTGTCAGAATTTATGAGAATGTTTTCTTTTTTATGCTCATAAAAATGCACACGTCTCATTCCTGTGAAATGATATCTTGTTGAGCGTTGACTTTGCGCCACATGAAAGGAACACCTCCTCAAAGACTCTTTTGTAAGCAGGAGATTGGCGTTTGCACACTCAAGTGCACATTTAATTGGCCCATTTTGTGTACCGCGCCGGCAATCAGACCTGTTTTGTAAACATATAAAAAGCAGGGATTTTTAAGAGTGTCGCAAGTGTTTTGACTTGAATTTGCCGGTGTTCTGGGTTTGAGGACACTGTGTGTGAGTTTTTGTCTTTGTGTGTGTGGAGTAGGACAGTGTGTGTGTGTGTGTGTGATCTTGTGTGTGTGGGCACTGCTGCAGACTGAGGAAGATGGAAGGGTTGTGAGGGAGACTCTAATGCACACCAGGTCAAGGGTGAGTGGACACACTGTTTGAGATTACTGTACGTTCAGTTCACTATGACCCTGCCCCTGCCCAGCTACACTGAGGTCCACACACACACACACACATGCGCACACACGCACGCACACACATGCACACACATGCACACACACGCGCACACACGCATGCACCTACATACGCGCACACACACACACACGCACACGCACACACACCCACATATGTATATATATATACGTCTCCACATGATCATACAGTACCACATTCACGCACACGCATACGTATACAGATAATAATAAAGTTACACACACACACACACACACACACATACACACTCACTCACTCACACACACAGTTGCACCCAGCCCTGTTCTGTTAGAGGGTGGAGATGAGATCCCGGAATAGTGCCAGTAAAACACACCAAAGAACATTATGGTAAAAGCAAATGACTCGTTTCGTTTTTTTCTCCACTTTGGATATTGTTGCTTGTGTGTCCTATAAGTATGTGAGGGATATACACAGACACACAAACACACTCTCCCAGTTGTATGCGCTCTGTGCGGATGTTTGAGTAACTGACTTAACCGCATTGTTAGGGAACGTTTACAAAGACGTGAGGACCCTTCTGACTCGATCCTCCTTCTACTCCTCCTCCTGTTCTTTCCTTTCCTCCTCTTTCTACTCCCCTTCCCTCCTCTTCTTCCTCCCCCCCCCTCTTCCTCCCCCTCCCCTTCTCCTCCTGCGTTTCTCAATCTCCTCCTCTGGCCTTCCTCTGTTCCTCCTGCTCCTTTCCCTGCTCCAGCTTCTCTGACTTCTTCTCTCCCTTTGCCTCCTCCTCCTCCTCCTGTTTCTCTCCATCCTCCTCCTCTTCTTACCAGTATCTCTGCATGCCAGAAGTGTAGTAGATTCCACAGCCGGTTGGTGGCTGGTCTAATCAGAGATTGACGGCTCCGCTCCTGCTTCCTGTACTGGCTCCGCCCCTGCTTCCTGTACTGACAGGATGCAGTGAGTTGTGAGGCTCCTCCCCAGGCTCGTCTCCTCGTCCTGGAGGCTGAGCGGCGAAGGGGACCCAGAGAACCTTCTGGAACGCTGGCCTGTAATCAGACCGTAGCAGCAGGAGACGACTCGCTCGTACTCGCCGTGACCTCCATCGACCCTGGTGGTCTCCGCCAGAGCAGACAGTCATCCAGAGGTTCCTCCGGAGCGCTTGTTATTCTCTCCCTCTCTCTCGTCCCGTCTCTTCTTCTTCTTCTCTCCGCGTCTGCGAGTCCGAGTCGGGCTGCTCAGGGGGGCCGGAGGGCTGCTCTGTTTGGAGAAGAGGAGAACAAAAGCTGGCTTAATATTGGATCTTAAGTTCGGTTAAGTGAGGAAAAGAGTGGGGGAGAGAGAAAAAAAAGAGTTGATAAGATGAAAGAGAGCTTGAGAAGGAAATGGAAGGAGAGAGAAAGAGAGAGAGAGAAAGTGAGAAAAGCCCATGACTTCTCTTTCACACTGCCTCTGAGCACTTGGGGATAACCAGCTCACCCTCAAGCCAATCCCCATCGGCCTTACAGCAGGCTTTTTGTTACGGGCCGTACGATTGGACCACCTGATGCCCGGCCAGGCGGCCTCACACATTTAACTCATTTGCGATATTTACAAGTGGGAGAATTTTCCAGGAATGATAATAGTAATGTCTTTGACCATATATGTAATCGTATCTTTACAAGCCTTACCCCTCGCTGTCATAATAGCCTGGATTCCTCCTGGACTCTCCGGCTTAGTAGCCTCACTCTCCACACTCGGCCTGTTTTCCACTGGAAGGCCATAACAAACTCCGGTCCACTTAGCCGTAATGTGTTTTGCGTTGGCGCAGATTGGTTTTGATGTGTGCGTGCGTGTGTGCGTGCGTGTGTGCGTGCGCGCGTGTGATGCAAGGGGGGTAATGGGGCTGTAGAGAGGGTAAGGACAGGGTAAACAGCATCTCAATTTGCCCTCCCTAGGTGGGTCGTATGCACCCCCCTCCCCAAACACACACTGAGGTCTTCGCCCTACGATCCCTGACTATTTTATATACACACACGCATACACGCATGCATACATGCATGCATGTGCATAAACATGTGCAAAAAGACACACAGATGTAGCCAAATGAGGGACACATGGCCTCAGTGTCTCTCCCCTGCTGTCAGAAATAGGAGACAGGATCCATGAGGCGTCCCTGAGTTCCGTCGGCATGTGATGTTCACTACTCTCAACATTCTGTTATTGTTCGGCCACCGGTTAGCCGGTGGCTCCTCACCGCACCCATGGATACGCTGCCTGACTCATGCATGTTGTTTATCATCATGGGTCCGTGTTTGGGGGACTCCCAATATGATCCTCGTTCATGTTTGAGATGCGGCCCTGAGAGAGTGAGTGACAGTAATAGTTAGCAGCCGTTTGAGGAGCGTCTGAGGTTTGTCTAATGACAGAATGGGGAGGATGCTCCTGGCTGTAGTGAGCACTGCGTCTCTGCCTGCAACACACAGAGGGGCCTCTGTGTGTGTGTGTGTGTGTGTGTGAGTCAGTGTGTGTGTGCCGTACATGCGTGTTTATGTGGACTCTTGGTTGATGATGTTTAAGTGAGTGGCCTCAGCTGTTGCAACAAGCAACAATTCAACAGAACAGGGAGAACGAGAGCGAGAGAGAGAGAGAGAGAGAGAGAGAGAGAGAGGTGGGGGGCAGAGCGAGAGAGTTTAGAGAGCCCAAGAGAGAGAGCGAGAGATAATTCTAGGGTTCATACTTCCTCTAGGATATTTTTCCCTGAGGAAAAAAAAGAAGTTGAATCAATCAGCGCAGCTATGTCTGCCCTCACGCTGTTTGGCTTCAGAAAAAAGAACAAAGTTGTTTGGTGGTCTCGTAAAATCAGAGCCCAAAAAGAGACAAACGATCATTTTGTAATGAATCAGTACCGGGAATTAAATGTTAACGTTGAAAACAGACAGGGGGGAGATGCTGCAGGGAGGAGGATGAGATGAAAGCCACAGAAATGGTCAGAGGAAGGAGGGATGAGAGAGGGATGGAGAGACAAGAGAGCAGGGGAACGGTGGAGAGAGAGAGACAGAGAGAGAGAGAGAGAGAGAGAGGGAGAGAGGGAGAAAGAGAGACCGTCTCTGTCTCAGGTCTCTCCTAGGCAGCCCCTGAACCAGCAGTCTGAATAGAGGTCCCTACGCTGGTGGCCTGGAGGCCTGGAGGCCTGCTGTGTGAGACCCAGGACAGCGTCTGATATGTGGGGACAGGACGCAGCACGTCACTGGGCACCAGGGCTTCACAGGAGGGGAGACGCTGGGTGATCCTCTGTTCTCAACCTGGGTTTGGTTCTTCTTTGGAAAAAAAAAAGACAACATCTCTCCTCGCTACCCTTCTCCATCTCTCTATGTTGTAGTTTGCCCCTAGATAACAGCCAGGGTGAGATTGTCCCCTGACAGAAGGATGAACAGTGCTATTCAGCTCTGATGCAGATGATCCAGGATCCAGGTGGGTGGGTGCATGTTGGATGTACAGTGCAAACATCTTCCTCTTCTTCTGCTCCTTCTGCCTCCAAAGGCCCAGAATGCCGAGGACCTGAGCAGGAAGCCGCCAGACATCACGGAGCGGCTGAAGCAGCTGGAGCAGGAAGTAGCGCGCTACAGGGAGGAGTCAGGGAAGTCTCAGGCTGAGGTGGAGAGGCTGATGGGAGCGCTGCAGGACACGGAGTCAGACAGGATGAGCAAGGAGAAGAAGATCTCCGAGCTGGAGAGGTGAGGGGTGGCAGGACGCACGCTCCATCGCTTCATAGCCTCTCTCTCTCTTTTTGCTCTCTCTCCACCTCCCCTTCTCTCTTCCTCTAACTTTCTCTCTTTCACTCTCCCTCTCTCTTTCTCTCTCTCTCTCTCTCTCTCTCTCTCTCTCTCTCTCTCCCTGCCCTTCTCTCTGTTTCCTCTCTCTGCCTCTCCCTGCCTCTCCTTCTCTCTCTCCCTCTCCTTTTCTATCTCTACCTTTCTCTCTCTCCCTCTCCTTTCTCTCAACCTCTCCCTCTCCCTCTCCCTTGTTCTCTCTCTACATCTCTCGCTCACAGATACACACACTCCATCTTTTCATCTCTTCACACGCCACTTGAGATGTCGGAGGCTGGTACTTGGCTCCAGGCCCTGCCGATTCGTTCAGGAGAACTTTATTTATGGAAGTCTAATATCCGCAAGACGTAAACTGTCTAGATTGTGTCGTCTCTGCACTCGAGACCTCTTAGGGAACGGCCGGGTTCGTTCTGGATGTCATTAGTCTCTCGGCGAACACACACGTGCACGAAACACACACGCACAGACACGGGGGATGCACAGAGGGTTTGCTAGCGGAGTCTAATAGCTTGTGTTGTGTGTTTTTGTGCGTCCGTGTCTGCAGACCTAGGTGAGTAGCAGCTAAGTGTTGTCGTTTCCAACTCTTCATTTTGTGTAAGCATGGCGACGTGTCATCCAAACAGCAGTTCCATCCTGACACTCGGCCTTTGATCCTCCTCGTCCTCCTTCTTCATTCCTATCATGGCATGACTGTTTCACCTGACAGCATTTAGCCTTAAACTCAGGTCCTTCTGCATTCATCTCACGTTTCCTGCATAAATGTAAGGACTTGGTGGCGTTTGAACCCTCCTGTTCCTGTGTCTTCACTGTGCCCTTGCCCTTCTAACTCATCTGGTCAGTGAGGCGTGTGTGTGATCCTGTCTGTGTATGTGTCTGTATCTGTGTCTTGTACACAGAGTGCCACCCTTGATGAGAGAGTTGGAATGTCTGTCTGTGTGTGTGTGTGTGTGTGTGTGTGTGCATCTGTGTGTGTGTGTGTGTCTGTATCTGTGTTTTGCGTGTGTGTACACAGAGTGCCACCCTAGATAAGCGAGTCAGTGTGTGTGTGTGTGTGTGTGTGTGTGTGTGTGTCTGTGTATGTGTCTGTATCTGTGTCTTGCAAGTGTGTACACAGAGAGCCACCCTTGATGAGAGAGTTGGAGTGTCTGTCAGTGTGTGTGTGTGTGTACATCTGTGTGTGTGTGCATCTGTGTGTGTGTGCATCTGTGTGTGTCTGTATCTGTGTTTTGCATGTGTGTACACAGAGTGCCACCCTAGATGAGCGAGTTAGTGTGTGTGTGTGTGTTCGCGTCTCTGTGTGTGTGTCTGTCTCTGTATCTTGCATGTGTGCACACAGAGTACCACCCTAGATGAGAGTTGATGTGTTTGTGCATCTGTGTGTGCGTCTGTCTCTGTGTTTTGCATGTGTGCGCACAGAGTACCACCCTAGAAGAGAGAGTTGATGTGTGTTCTGTGTGTGTGTGTGTGCATGTGTGTGTGTGCGTGTGTGTGTGCGTATGTGTGTGTGCGTGTGTGCGTGTGTGCATGTGTGCGTGTGTGTGCGCGCGCGAGAGAGTGCATCTCTGCACAGTTTGATGTTGAGCCAGTGTCCTAGCAGTGGGAGGTAGCTCTGGGTGTATGCTACCCTACCATTCCAGCCCAGACTGAACAACACTAGCTGTTTTTACACTCGACTTAACGACTGGCTCACTGGTACTCAATTATCATCTGATTTATGGATTGGCATGGTGCGTGTGTGTCTGTGTGTTTGCGTGTGTGTTGAAATGAGGGGTTGGCGGGTGCCAAGTCAGAGGTGCGTGTGTAGTTGTGTTTCTGCACAGCGTGTGTGTGTGTGTGTGCGGGTGAGAGACAAAGAGAGATAGAGAGCGAGGGAGAGACAGGAGGAAAACTAATTGTGCAATGAAAACGGCTCTGTTTGAAATTAGCAGTAGTGAAAAGCTTCCCATCCATAAAGCACACGTGTTCTGTCAGGTGTGCCTGCTCTACGGACCTGGATGGGCAGAATGTTCTGGATCCAAACCTTGTTTCCTGCCGCAGTCATTAGGCGTTTTATAGACTTCTGTCTCTCATGGAAAGAATACTCTGGTCCAAACCCTCCTGAAACTCTGGAGATCGTATCACTGACTAAAAGATAGAGTTAGGCTCTTCAACGCTTTCTGTCCTCTCTCTCTCTCTCTCGTTCTGTAGTTCTCTTTCTCTCGTTCTCCCACTCTCTTGCTCTCTCTCTCTTTCTCTCACGTAGTTTGTCAGAGAATGAAAGGTAATTTCCTGCCAATTAGATTGTGTTCAAATGTGTGTGTACTTATCCATGGTTTGAGTGAGTGTACATTACCCTTTTTAGTGAGTATGTGTGTGTGCTTTTAACCTTGTGTGCCTGTGTGTGTCATAGTACACAATGTTTTTTTTGTGTGTGCGTGCATGTGCCTATCTGCGCCTCCACATACTGTATGTGTGTGTCTCTTGTCTCTGTGTGCGTGTCTGTGTGTGTGTCTGTGTGTGTTTGTCTGTGTGTGTGTATCTGTGTGTGTATCTGTGTGTGTGTGTGTGTCTGTGTGTGTGTGTGTGTATGTGTGAATCTGTGTGTGTATCTGTGTGTGTGTGTGTGTTTGTCTGTGTGTGTGTGTGTGTATCTCTGTCTGTGTATCTGTGTGTGTGTGTGTGTATCTCTGTGTGTGTGTGTGTGTGTGTGTGTATGTATCTGTGTGTGTGTGTGTGTGTGTGCGCGTGTGTGTGTGAAGCTGCTGAGGAGGCAGCAGCTGTCTCAGGTCGTCCGTCTTCAGACGATCCTGTCTCATTGCTGTCAGGGAGGCTCCTCTATCAGCTTGACCCCAGCTCTCGGGTCAGCTCTGGGGTCAGAGGTCACGCACAGGCCACTGTAGTGCAGTCAGATGGGCCTCCCTTGTATAAATACACACACTGCTCTTGTATCAGTAAGTTAAGCGGAGAAAAAAAGACTTGGCCGGAGCAGAGTAGAGCCAAGTAGAACAGATTACAGTATATCACTGTAGAATAGAGTATATCACTGTAGAGTAGAATAGAGTATATCACTGTAGAATAGAGTATATCACTGTAGAGTAGAATAGAGTATATCACTGTAGAGTAGAATAGAGTATATCACTGTAGAGTATATCACTGTAGAGTAGAGTAGAGTATATCACTGTAGAGTAGAATAGAGTATATCACTGTAGAATAGAATAGAGTATATCACTGTAGAATAGAATATATCACTGTAGAATAGAGTATATCACTGTAGAATAGACTATATCACTGTAGAGTAGAGTGTATCACTGTAGAATAGAGTATATCACTGTAGAGTAGAGTATATCACTGTAGAATAGAATAGAGTATATCACTGTAGAGTAGAATAGAGTATATCACTGTAGAATAGAGTATATCACTGTAGAATAGAGTATATCACTGTAGAGTAGAATAGAGTATATCACTGTAGAGTATATCACTGTAGAGTATATCACTGTAGAGTATATCACTGTAGAGTATATCACTGTAGAGTATATCACTGTAGAGTATATCACTGTAGAGTATATCACTGTAGAGTATATCACTGTAGAGTATATCACTGTAGAGTATATCACTGTAGAGTAGAATAGAGTATATCACTGTAGAGTAGAGTATATCACTGTAGAGTATATCACTGTAGAGTATATCACTGTAGAGTATATCACTGTAGAGTATATCACTGTAGAGTATATCACTGTAGAGTATATCACTGTAGAGTATATCACTGTAGAGTAGAATAGAGTATATCACTGTAGAGTATATCACTGTAGAGTAGAGTAGAGTATATCACTGTAGAGTAGAATAGAGTATATCACTGTAGAGTAGAATAGAGTATATCACTGTAGAGTAGAATAGAGTATATCACTGTAGAGTAGAATAGAGTATATCACTGTAGAGTAGAGTATATCACTGTAGAATAGAGTATATCACTGTAGAATAGAGTATATCACTGTAGAGTAGAGTATATCACTGTAGAATAGAATAGAGTATATCACTGTAGAGTAGAATAGAGTATATCACTGTAGAGTAGAGTATATCACTGTAGAGTAGAATAGAGTATATCACTGTAGAGTAGAATAGAATATATCACTGTAGAATAGAATATATCACTGTAGAGTATATCACTGTAGAATAGAATAGCGTAGAGTATATGACTGTAGAGTGGAGGATAAGAGACAGTGTTGGTACAGTAGTTGCAGATCTTGTGTATTTTGGGTGTCTGAGGTTTTTCTGATACTGGTGCCAAATCGATATTTTGGAAACGATTCCGATGCCTAAACAGTGCCTGAAGCGACACATAGCCAAACAAGAAGAGCCACAAAACACCAGTCATCACTGTTGTTTGCCATTTTCTTCAACTCCCATGTTCTGTGTTCACTGGAATTTTCTCAGTCTGGAAATAATGTTCTGATATTCCTGACACCACATGTAGTGGGCATACATACGCAGAATGCAAGGCTCTTGATTCACTAGCGACCATGTGCGGTGATGATGCTACATAAGTCTGTCTCAGAGCAACACAGGGCCAATGTTTCACTTGACAGCCTAGGCATTTAAGTGGCACAAACATCTGTGTACTAATTTGATCCAGTACTTAGCAGCCATATAGATACCAGGGCCATACTGGCTCTAGGTTTCAGTGCCCAACACTGTCCATGTTTCCTAAGACTGGTCATAACTGGTCATGACTGGTCATAACTGGTCATGACTGGTCATAACTGGTCATACTAATGACAGGTTGTACTTCTTCTGACACTTGTTTTCACCCATTCCAAATAAACTTCATGTTATCTGCTGTCCACGTTTCACTTCAAAAGCATGTGTTTATGCATGTGTGTGTGTGTGTGTGAAGCAACATGTTCCTGGGTGTCTGTTTGTACAGGAAGTGTACGGTATTTATGTGTGTGTGGGTGTGTGTGAGGGTAAGTGTGTGTGTTCTCTGCGGAATGTGTATTGTGTAATCTGTCTCGACGGAGGATGAATGTGTTTTTAATCAGCTTGTTGCTGTTGGAGCTCCATCAGATGGCCTATTAATGACTACCCAGAGAGAGAGAGAGAGAGAGAGGGGGGGAGATAGAGAGAGAGGGAGAGAGAGAGGGAGATAGAGAGGGAGAGAGAGAGGGATAGGGGATAGAGATGAGGAAATACACCCTTATTCACACTTTTGGAAAGCCACAGCCCCATGATTGATGTAGCAGGCAGGGTCCCAGTGATGGAAGGCTTCCACAGAGGGACTGTTCACGTGGCTCAGGTCACATGGCTTCATCAGCTATGTTAGCTTCATCAGCTATGCTAGCTTAGTCAGGCGATGATAGCTAGTTTCATGTTACTTTTTACATAAATTCTACCTATCTAGGATACTACCAGTAGAGTACCGTGATCTTGGATGGAACGCACACGCCTACACACACAGGCTTGCACACACACTCACCTACACACACACCTACACACACACACACTCACCTACACACACACACACACACTCACCTATACACACACGCACACACCAAAAACATCTTGGTACTCCAAACGCATATCGCCCCATCTACTGCCCCCCTGTTGACTGTTGAATAGAACTAATATAGGTGTGTTAGACTATGTTAGACTTATGTTTCTGATGTTGACTACTGAGGTGCACAGGCAGGGTGTTAGGGAGACACTAACTTACACACTCTGATCTTGTTGATGTTGGATTTGCCCCGGCCACACACACACACACACACACACACACACACACACGTGTGCAGTTCTGAAACACATCCAGACGTTGTCCACATGAATCACTCCTTAATGATCCTGCTGGCTGGCTTCATTCTCTGATAAGATGTCAGACAAATTATCCGATGACCCCTCCTCTTACCGCACACCCTTCATCCAGCATCCCACCTTTGACCTTTGACCTCGGGTTCCCGGAGAGAATAAGGAGAGGGAGCGACCAGGATGTAAGTCTGATGTTATCGTGCTCTGCTTCTGAGTGAAGGCCGGTTGTGTTTTTATAATTTGTATTGCCTCAGTTCACTCATAAAATGATTTCACTCCTCTGCCCTGTTTTTTTGGAAAGGGAGAGAGGGAGAGATCTTATGTGTGTGGGTGTGTGTGTGTTTACATGTGCGGGTTTCTGTGAGGCTGTGTGTACGTGGGCGTGCGCCCGAGTGAGTGTGTTTATGTGAGGGTGTGTGTGTGATTTTGAGTGTGCATGTGTTGTGTGTCTGTGTGTGTGTGTATAAGAGCGAGGTGGTAAAAACAGAACTGTGTTTTCACAGCCAGAAATAAAAGCGATCTGCTTGTCTTGGAAGCTGAGGGCCGTGGTCTCTCCAGCGAGCGGAGACAGCAGGAGATGGGAAAAAGGCTTTTTATGATGCTGGGTCTTGCACCTGATGGCCTGGTCTACCAACCGTCTTCTTCCACTCGCCTTTATTTTCCCTGTTTTCTCTCTTTAGTTTTCTCTTTCCGTCGTTCCCCTCTCTCTCTCCAACAGTCTCTGATTTCCCTCCTTAAAAGCTCTCTGCGTTTTAGCTCTATTTTTCTATGTGTGTGTGTGTGTGTGTGTGTGTGTGTGTGTGTGTGTGTGTGTGTGTGTGTGTATTGGATGTTTGTGTGTGTTTTCGTGTGCGTTTGTGCATGCGTTCACTAGGGACGGCATCAGTGTGGACGCAGGTGGTAGCTAGGAGTTCTGATCAGTGTTGGTCTTTGGTTCACTACGATGCCAACACAATGCATGAGTTACCTGCACACACACACGCGCGCACGCACACACACACACACACACACGCACGCACACACACACACACACACACGCACACACGCACACACACACACACACACAGCAGAGTTAAGCTGTTATGAGGGCATATCGTCTATCAAAAGAACCTGCATTTTTAACTCACTGTTAGTTTATACACCTGTGCCAGTACCCTGTGTGTGTCTGTGTATATGTGTGTCTGTTTATGCTCAGAGAGATTTACACAGACAGTCTCACTGCACCATCTGTCCTGTGTGTGTGTGTGTGTGTGTGTTTGTGTGTGTGTGTGTGTGTGTGTGTATGATATGATAGCTGATATGCCCTCATTTAAGTTTGAAACT
>BROE01000021.1:5416589-5424089 GCA_036571765.1 Plecoglossus altivelis | reverse complement strand
TCTCCAGGTCGTCTCTCGTCTCTTCTCTCAATATCTTTTTCTCTCTCTCTCTCTCTCTCTCTCTCCCTCTCACTGCCAGTTCTGTCTCTCTGTCTCTCTGCCAGCTCTCTCTCTCTTTCTCTTTCTCTTTCTCTCTCTCTCTCTCTTCTCTCTCTCTCTCTCTCCTCTCACTGCCAGTTCTGTCTCTCTGTTTCTCCGTCTCTCTATTTCGCTCTATTTCTCTCCCTCTCTCTCACTGCCAGCTCTTTCTCTCTTTGTCCATCTCTCTCTCTCTCTCTTTCTCTCTCTCGTTCTCGTCTCTCCTCTTCTCTCTCTCTCTCTCTCTCTCTCTCTCTCTGTGTATCTGGTGGTGCATCAGGAACACAGTTCACGCTCTGAGGCTATAAGCAAACAAACAGGACATATGCAGGTTGATCTGCCACACTCCCCACCTCCCTGCCCTGCCCCCCTCACTCCCCAGCCTCCCCCTCCCAGCCTCGCCGCCCTACCCTTGCCAGCCCTTTCCCCCTTCCTCCTCAGCCTCCTCCCTCCCCAGACCCTCTCCGCCCCCCTGCCTCCCCCCCCTCTCTCCCGCGCCTTCCTCCTGCCCTTCCCAGCCTCTCCTGTAGATGCTGTAGTTTATGTGGGAGCATGATAAGCATCACCCCCCTCCCCCTGGCTCCACTGCGCCACGCTGCACTTCGCAAACACAGAGAAAACACACATCGGAAACGTTCCTTCACATACGCCACTGTTGGACCCCTATCTCCCCCCCCCTCTCTCCCCCTGATATCACACGCTCCACCATGACACTCAAAACTGCTTCAAACATCTCGGCTCAGAAAGCTCAACTGCAAGTGTTGTGGCACCTGGGTTCCCCTTCTGATGACCTAGTATCGATGAGGGACTCTCTGACACACTGCCAGGTGTGTGCACACTGGGTATCTAATGGGTAGAGGGAGAAACAGAGTGAGAGGGCAGGAGAGGAGAGAAAGATAGATCGTTTGCAAGAGACATAGAGACATAGAGTGAGAGAGACAGAAGGAGAGACAGAGAACTGGAGAGAGACACAGACGGACGGACAGACGGACGGACAGACAGACAGTGAGAGAGAGACAGAAACTGTGAGAGAGAGACAGACAGACGGACAGACGGCCGGACGGACAGCGAGAGAGTGTGAGAGACGGAGACAGTGAGAGTCCCTGTGCCAGTATAGGCTAGCGTGAGTGAGTAGAAGGTTTGCCTGAGTGTGACTGGACAGATCACAGGAGGTGGAAATCTGCATTCTCTCACTCCTCACTCGTTTAAGTGAGTGATTCTAATCCCTCCATCACACCAGCAGGGCCAGACGATGAAATTAGCCTTCCCCTGAGAGACCAGACCACAGCAATTATCTCTCCTTCCCCACCTCCATCGCCCTCTATCTCCCCTCTCTCCAGTCTCTGTTCCTCCTCTCCACATCCAACATGGATCCTTGTCCCCAGACCGCAAGCACTTTCTCCTCTCGCCCCTAACTCCTCCCAAAACACACACACACACACGTACACAGACACAGACACACATGCACAGACACACACTCACCTACGTACATACACAGGCCTCCTCTGGTTGAGTTTCAGTCTCAGGGCTCCAGCAGCAGTACCCCCCTGTCTCTTCGGGGTGCGTAGGTGTGCGTGCGTGCGTGTGTGCATGTGTGTGTGGTTTGACCAGTGCTTGTTGATGCTGGTGCATCGAATTACTGCCCGCCTGTCACTTCCAATTATTGCATTGGAAGAGTGACGCACACAGCCTGGCTGTATGTATATGTGTGTGCCTGTGTGCGTGCGTGCGTGTGTGAGAGTGTGTGTGTGTGTGTGTATACATATATGTGTATATGTTGCGCGTGTGTCCCCGCACCTCCAGCTGGGTCCTGCCGCCATGACAAACCTCAGCCCGATCCAGGTTGTTGATGTTTAGGTTGCTCTCTGCCTGCTCTATTCTGTCCCCTCAGCCGCTCTGTAGCAGCCAGCCTGGAGACGTCCTGCTGCTCCGGATAGAGGAACCACAGTGAGGCGAACGTGAAGGAGAAGCCATAGGAGGCTCGCTCAAATGAAACAACTTTGTTCAGCGCACCCATTAGACACTGGTGGGGTTTTTTTTTTTTGGCGTTTCCGGATTGAACGGGTTCTAGCGAACACGTAGGCTGCTCAAAGGGAACACATGTTGGAATGCGCTCATTTTTCGGAATCTCAAAACTCCAGATATCTGATTAGCGCGATCGTTTTTCTCAGTTGTGTCTGAGTGTTAGAGCGTGTCTCAGTGAGCAGAGTAAGGCAGGGTGCAGGAGATGGTCTGCTGGGACTCCTCTGACACCCCCCCCTCCCCTCTCTTCCTCTCTCCTCTAAAGACCCCCACCCCACCCTGTCCCCCAGAACGTGTGAATGTGTGAACGCGTGGGCGGTCGAACGGACAAGAAGAGGAGAGGAAGAACCTGAGGAGTGAGAGAGAGAGAGGGAGAGAGAGAGAGATGAGGAGAGATGGGAAAGAGAGGGGTGGGGAGAGAGAGGGAGAGAGAGGGAGAGAGAGGGAGAGAGAGAGGGGGAAGGGGAAGGGTTTATTATTTCTGTCCACTGTTTTCTTTCACAGCTCCGTCACCCAACGTGTAGAGAGATCCATTTCCCCCCCCTCTCAGTAGGTGTCGGGGAGGCCACACACACACGCACACACCACACACACACCACACACACACACCCCCACACACACACCACCCAAACACACCACACACCCACTCTCATAGAAGTGTCAGCGTAGCAATAGCTCCAACTCATTCTCTCCCTCTATCACTTATCACTCTCTTATGTCTTCTCCCTTGACTTCTTCAAAGGGCAGGCTGTCTGTCTGTCTCTCTCTGTCTCTCTCTGTCTCTCTCTGTCTCCCCCCCTCTCCATCTCTCTCTCTCAGCCAGTGTGTCTTTTCACAGGGATGTGACCAGCCCTGACTCCTACCAACCTTTAGTGTCCATTCCTAGGTGACAGCCTGACCTTGTGCGGATGTTCAAGATGACTTCACACAGATAAACACACACAGACCCTTTTAGAGTATTTCATCTGTATTTCAGTGTGGACTACCTCCTTTCCTCCCCCCTCCCTCCCTCCCTCCCTCCCTACCCCAGGGCCCCCTGCGAGAGACAGCGGAGCAGATCAGGGAGCTGGAGAGGGCGCTGAGGGAGAGCATGAACACCTCCGCCCACAGGGAGGCGCTGTGGGCACAGGAGGAGGCAGCTCGCGCACAGGCACAGATGCAGGTCCCACACACACACACACACACACAAACACACAGACATACACACACAGACACAACACACACAGAAACGTACACATATGCATAATATGCATAAGTATAGCAGATACACACAGGTGACAAGAGTATGTACTTACAACCAAACCCCCCCCCACCCCACACACACTCACACACCACGCACTTACTCTGGTATGACCTCATGAACTATGATGTTTCACTATAAACATAAAGAAGACCCACACACAGTAAAGGGCAGATGGAATTTCTTTGCGCCTCCATGTGGTCAGACAGGTAACTGCAGACAGGTGATGGCTTCCTGGGATCCTGCTTAACTGAACGCTTGTCTTCCCCTCAACACACCTTCTCTCTTCTCTCTTAGGTGTGTGTTCTTCACCGCTTCAGTCCTGGGTTCTAACTATCCCAGTGTCATCACTTCTCTCCCTTCTTCCTCCAAACACTTAATGCAACTTCTAACTTACTGCTGTTTGGAAGCTGGTTTTTTATCTTCTGTGTGTGTGCGCGTATCTGTGTGTGTGTGTGTGTGTGTATCTGTGTGTGTGTTTGTGTATCTCTGTGTGTGTGTTTGTGTATCTGTGTATCTGTGTGTGTATCTGTGTGTGTGTATCTGTGTGTGTGTGTATCTGTGTGTGTATGTGTGTGTTTGTGTGTGTGTGTGTGTCACATCAAACCACAGGGCCATGAGTGATTCATTTGAGTGTTGCCTCTCCTCAGATCCCCATGTTTTGTTGGAAATGTCCAGAACAGAGACTGTGTCCTCCAGACCTTATAAGGCCTGTTTGTTTGTAGTGAACTCAGTACAGGTGTCTGCTGGTACCACTTTCCACTCATGGCTGGATATGATCTCTCTGCCTGGCTGGCTGGCTGTTGTTCTGGCTGGCTGCCTGGCTGGCTAGCTGGCTATTGTTCTGGCTGGCTGGCTGGCTAGCTGGCTGTTGTTCTGGCTGGCTGCCTGGATGGCTAGCTGGCTGTTGTTCTGGCTGACTGCCTGGCTGGCTGGCTGTTGTTCTGGCTGACTGGCTGGCTGTTGTTCTGGCTGGCTGGCTGTTGTTCTGGCTGTCTGTCAGGCTGTTATTCTGGCTGGCTGGCTGTTGTTCTGGCTGTCTGTCAGGCTGTTATTCTGGCTGGCTGGCTGTTGTTCTGGCTGGCTGGCTGACTGTTTCACTCCCTGTCCATCTTCTTTTTTTCACTCAGGGCTTGTTGAGGTTCACTCAACCAGTATGTGTGTGTGTATGTGTGGTGTGTGTGTGTGTATGTGGGGTGTGTGTGTATGTGTGGTGTGTGTATGTGTGGTGCGTGTGCGTGAAGTGTGTGTGTATGTGTAGTGTGTGTGTGCGTGCGTGGAGTGTGTGTGTGTGTGTGTGTGTGTGTATGTGTATGTGTGTGGTGAGAACAAGACCTGGTGTGAAGGAGGGAGTTTCCTTCTGGCGTGAGGGTGCATTTGAATGAGAATGACCTTGCATTACTTATGACTGCCACAAGTAATATGAGAGCTATCAGTCAGAACCAATATGAACACACAATGGAGAACAGTGGCAGGTTCACACACACTCACGCTCACACACACACACACACACACACACACACACACACACACACACACACACACACACACAGCTGTTTTCCAGCACCAGTATTTGCTAGGCTGTCAGAGAAAGTGTACATTTGACTCTGCAGCGCATCATATCTGCTCTTCTGACCCTCTCCTCCGTTTCCAACAGTCTTGGAGGAAGTGTGCGTGTTCAGAGACACGCTGCTCAGATCCTGTTATTACACTTAGCATCAGTCCACACACACACACACACACACACACACACACACACACACACACACACACACACACACACACACACAGAGTCATCCCCTGGAACCCAGTCCTGCATGTGCTCAGAAGGTGTGTGAGAGGATGGAGCCATGATGGTGGGCTAACAGCTCCCTGACACTCCCTGCCCCCTCACCTCCCCCTCACCCTCCCCCCTACCTGCCCCTCACTCCCCCCCTCACTGCCCCTCACCTGCCCCCTCACCCTCCCCCTCACCTGCCCCCTCCACCTGTCCCCTCACCTGCCCCCTCAACCTACCCCCTCACCTGCCCCTCACTGTCCCTCACCTCCCCCCTCACCTCCCCCTCACCTGCCCTCACCTGCCCCTCACCTGCCCCCTCACCTCCCTCCTCACCCTGCCCTCACTCTGCCCTCCCCCTGCCCTCACCGTCTCCCCCTCACCTGTCCTCACCTGAATTGCCTCACCTGTTATCCCTCAACCTGCCCCCACCTGCCCCGCAGTCACCGTGTCCCCGTCACCTGCCCCCGTCACCTTTCCCTCACCTGCCCTTCACCTGCCCCTCACCTGCCCTTCACCTGCCCCTCACCTGCCCCCTCACCTGCCTCAGTCACCTGTCCCGTCCCTTCACACCCTCAAACGCCGCTCCATGCCCCTCACCTGTCCCCTCGCCTGCCCCCTCGCCTGCCCCCTTACGTGCCCCCTCACCTGCCCTGCACCCAGGACGATACAGCGCTAGGCAGTTCTCTAGTCCTACCATGCTGCGTGTGTGTGTGTGTGTGTGTGTGTGTGTGTGTGTGTGTGTGAGAGAGAGAGAGAGGTCCCAGGTCTTACTAAATCATCACCTGACCCTGGTGTAGTTTCCGACTGCGCTGCCAGCCTCATATTCTCACATTTTCCCCCACTCTTTGTCTTTCTTCCCTCCCTTCACCCCCTCCCTCGCTCCCAGAGTAATCAGTCTCATGATGTGGAATACTCTCCAAGTCTCCCAGCGCCCGGTGCTGCTGAAATGGAGCGTGGGTAATGCCCCAGGTCACTAGACTTCACACCCCCAGCCCGCTCTCTCTTCCTCCCCCGCTTCTCTCTCTCTCCACCTCTCTCCTCCTTCACTCTCTCTCTCTTTCTCTCTCTCTCTCTCTCCACCTCTCTCCCTCCCTGGCTTCCCTCTCTCTCCATCTTTCTCCTTCTCTCTCTCTTTCTGCCCACCTCTCTCCCTCACCCGCCTCCCTCTCTCTCCACCTCTTTTCCTCCTTCTCTCTCTCCCTGCTTCTGTCTCTCTCCACCTCTCTCCCTCCTTCTCTCTCTCCACCTCTCTCCTTCCTTCTCTCTCTCTCCCTCCTTCTCTCTCTCCCTCCCTGTCTGTCTATCTTTCTACCTATTCCCTTCTTTTACATATTCTTTCTCATTTTATCTCTCATACCTCCTGTTTCCCTCTCCCCACTCTTCTCTCTCTCTTCCTCTCCTCTCTCTCTACCCACCTCTCTCTCTGCCCACCTCTCTCTTTTCCCCTCCTCTCTCTTCCTCTCTCTCTCTCTCTCTCTCTTTCTCTATCCACCTCTCTCTCTACCCACCTCTTTCTCTTCCTCTCCTCTCTCTCTACCTCTCCTCGCTCTACCCACCTCCCTCTCTACCCATCTCTCTCTTCCTCTTCTCTCTCTCAACCCACCTCTCTCTCTACCCACCTTTCTCTCTATCCACCCTCCTCTCCCTCCTACCCCTCCCTCTCTCCCCCTCCTCTCTCTTTCCCATGGTGCCTCCCCTCTCATTCCTTCTCCCTCTCTGTCCTCACTCTTTCCCTCTGTCTCCCTCCCCCTCTCTCCCTCCCTCTCTCTCTCCCTCCCTCCCTCTCTGTGTCTCTCCCTCTCTCCCTCCCTCCCTGCGTGGCGTTTGAACTGGGCCTTTGAACCAGCAACACCGACGTGAATGGACAAGAGGGATTTGGCCTCATCCCCTGAGCCCCTCAATCAGCTTAGCGACTGAAGGGGGCTTTAGGGCTGGTCTTAGCAGGCCTTAGCCTCGCTGAGGGGCTTTCCCTTGAAGTTGAGCTAAATTAGCACGCACAGGCTCAAAACCCCCCATAATCTGATTAGGACTCTAATTTCACTAAAATGCATTGTATTCCTTATTAATGATGTGATTGTGAATGGGGGGGAGGAGGGGCTGGGGGGTATCAGACAAGCATGTGCTGGGGGTGGTCTGAGGTGGGCGGGGGAGGACTCAAACAAGGCTGTGGGCAGACAGATTAGCACATATTCAGCGGGTCCAAAGGATTCGGCGTCATCCATATTTAGATGAATGGACGGAGACGCGGGAACCAACCAAACAACCCATCTAGCCCTGTTGCTTTGGACAGTACCACATGTACCTTCCTCTCCCTCCCTCCCTCCGCCCCCCTTCCTGACCCCCTCTTCCCCCCCTCCCCCCCTCCCCCCCCCCCCCCCCC
>BROE01000021.1:5401395-5411395 GCA_036571765.1 Plecoglossus altivelis | reverse complement strand
GTGTGTGTGTGTGTGTGTGTGAGTAAGAGAGAGGATTATGTATGACTGGTGTATGTCTGTGTCTATATGTGCTTCTGTGTGTGTGTGTGTGTGTGTGTGTGTGTGTGTGTGAGTGTGTGAAAAAGAGGATTCATATTACTGACGTGTGTGTCTGTGTCTAATCTGTGCTTCTTTGTGTGTGTGTGTGTGTGAGAGAGTGTGAGTGTGTGTGAGTGAGAATGTGAGAATGTGTGTGTGTTTGTGAGTGTGAGTGTGTGTGAGAGAGAGGATTAGGTATGACTACAGACACTATGTACGAACGTGTGATTTTGTTTTTGTCTGAGTGTGTGCGTGTGCATGAGTACGTGCCTGCCGGTGTGTCTGTCACAGAGACCGACAGGGCTTGAAAAGGCTTCTCAGACTGTTCAGGGACAACAGAGATGCCTGTTCTCGCCTGGGAGAGACTGACAGACAGGTAGAGAGAGAAGACATCAAGGAGAGAGAGAGAGAGCTTCGCTGGTAGAGACTGACAGCCAGCTAGAGAGAGAGAGACTACATCGAGGAGAGAGCGCTTCGCTGGGAGAGACTGACAGCCAGGTAGAGAGAGAGAGAAGATGTCGAGGAGAGAGAGAGAGCTTCGCTGGGAGAGACTGACAGCCAGGTAGAGAGAGAGAAGACGTCGAGGAGAGAGAGAGCGCTTGTAGAGACTGACAGCCAGGTAGAGAGAGAGAGAAGACGTCGAGGAGAGAGAGAGCTTCGCTGGGAGAGACTGACAGCCAGGTAGAGAGAGAGAGAAGATGTCGAGGAGAGAGAGAGAGAGCTTCGCTGGGAGAGCTCCGCTCACGCGTCCACATCTCCTGACTGACAGGTGCTTCAGATCAACACACCACATGGCTCTTTAGTTCCTTGTGTTCTCTAACAGCCCCCTCCTACCCTGCATCCCAACCCACACCCCTAAACCCCCCCCCCTTTACCGAGCTCTGCCGATGTTAGCTTGGACAAACACTAATCTAATACTGCTGCTGATACTAATCATTGTAGTAACGAGTGACTGTGGAGGGCTGGGATTAGGATACCTGGTTATCAGCTGCATATCGTGTGTTCCCAACAGCACATTAGGTTCTGTGTGTGCTCATTTATTTATGAGTGTGTTCAGTAGAGTGGAAGAAAGACAGACACAAAGAGGGAGGAGGGAGAGGGGGGAGACACAAAGAGAGGGTGGAGAAGAGAGAGAGAGGACACAGAGAGAGAGGACACAGAGAGAGGACAGAGAGAGGGGGGCAGAGAGAGAGGGGGAACAGAGAGAGGGGGGACAGAGAGAGAGGGGAGACAGAGAGGAGAGAGGGGGGGGCGGGGGGAAGGTCTGGAATTTATCACACGTACCTAATAATTACTATCACAGGAAATGGTCTAGAGGAAGTGGGTGCCACAGCCCAGCTAATTAGTGTCATTCACACACACACTCTCTCTCACACACACACACACATACACACTCACACACAGCTAATTAGTGTCATTCTATTGGTGTGGAACGCTGGGACAAGCCCTATCTGATTGGCCCAAGGGAGGCCACCACCCCTTAATTTATCCTGCTGTTTAAATCTCTAGTCTAATTGATTGGAAGGGATATGTGAGTGTGTGAATGTGTGTGTGTGCATGCCTGCCTTCCTGCCTGTGTGTTTGGGGGTTAATTGATTAGGTGGGCCTTGCTGCCATGAACAGGCAGCCAGGATATAGCTGTTACCACTGCCCCCCCGCCTCTGAGTCACATTGGGAATGAGGAGTGTCAGGAAGGTTAACTGGCAGAGTTTCCCTGTGTGTGTGTGTGTGTATGTGTGTGTGAGTGTGTGTGTGTGTGTGTGTGTGTGTGTGTGTGTGTGTGTGTGTGTGAGAGAGTGTGTGTGTGTGTATGTATTTCACAGGTTGTACTACGAATACCTCTTACTTTGGTTGCTGGAGAATGAGGCCTAGACCTGGGATAGTCTCTGTGCTAAATGTGTGGATGTGTGTCTATAGAAGGAGAGGAGAGAGAGAGAAGTAGAGGGAGAGAGAAGGGGCTTTGAAGGAGGAAGAGAGAGGGGGAGTTGGAATCAGGGATGGAGAGAGAAGGGGGAGAGAGGGAGAGAGAAGGGGGAGATAAGGAGAGAGAGAAGGAGAGGGGAGGGGAGAGCGGGAAGGAGGGAGAGAGAAGGAGGGAGGATTAGTAATGAAGTGATGTGTAGATGTTGATTCTCCTGAGTGTGGGTTCTCTTAACGTTGACAAGGTTTCATCGATGCGTAAAGCACGTTTCTGTGTAAACACAGTGTATTAGCACGCACTGTGTGTGTGTGTGTGTGTCTGTGTGTGTGTGTGTGTGTGTGTGGTGAGAGGCCTATGTCCAGAGTATGGTCATTCATTTCACATCGCGTGTTTGTTTTAGACAAGCACCATGCATTACCGTCCTGTGTGATGACACACTTGGTACACTCCCAGCCAACAGAGGCACACACACATGCACACACATGCTCACACACACATGCACATGCACACACACACACACACACACACCAATTGGATTTCCTTGTAAATCGAATGAGCGGTATACAGAATATTCTGGAAAGAGAGGATAAATAAGAAGAGAGAGAGATAGAGAGACATAGAGATAGAGAGCAAAAGAGAGAGATGTTATCTTGAACAGGCTAGCAGTGTGTACTGTGCACTGTAAGTTGTATAGATGATGAAAGGTTGTTTAAACAGCACAGTGTGTGAAGTGCTGCCCTCATGTTGGGCATGGTGGGCACTGGCTAGGCATTGCTCTGATCCCACATCATTTAGGAAACTGGCCCATAGAGACACACTTACCGTAAGCACATCACAGACATACAATTCCACTGTGTGGAGTGTGTGTTGTTGTGTGCAGACACACAACAACACAGATGCAGCCATACACACGGTCTTCTCCTTTCCTTTGTATGCCTGCCTGCCTGCCTGCCTGCCTGCCTGCCTGCCTGCCTGCCTGCCTGCCTGCCTCCCTGCCTGCCTGCCTCCCTGCCTGCCTGCCTGCCTGCCTGCCCTTGTGTGTGTATGTGTTCTTTTGTTTATGTGTTTGTCTCATTTGCTCAAGTCGTAAATAACCCTTCAAGCTCATTCTCGGCAGAGGCTGGAATGTAGTGTGTGTGTGTGTGTGTGCGTATGTGTGTGCGGATGTGTGTGTGTGTTTGTGCGTATGTGTGTGCGTATGTGTGTGTGTGTGTGCATGTGTGTGTGCGGATGTGTGTGTGCGCGCGTGTGTGTGTGCGTATTTGTGTGTGTGAGTTAGATGTTTAGCTACATCAGAACCATTAGCATCGAAAGATAAGCTTGTTTATCCTGCTCTTGTTTTCTCTCTGGCCAATGTTTCCTGCTAAGTGGAGACATTAGGGAGACACAAAGCTTTCCTGAGGGGTGAACGATTACCATAGGAGAGGACAGGAGCAGCGAGGGCAGGGGAGAGGAGAAGGGATGAGAGGAAAGGAGAGAAGGGATGAGAGGAAAGTAGAGAAGGGGATTAGAGCAAAGGAGAGAAGGGGGGATGAGAGGAAAGGAGGGAAGGGGATGAGGGGAAAGGAGAAAAAGGATGAGAGGAAAGGAGAGAAGGGGGGATGAGATGAAAGAGAAGAAGGTATGAGTGGAAAGGAGAGAAAGGATGAGATGAAAGGAGAGAAGGGGGGATAAGAGGAAAAGAGAGAAGGAATGAGAGGAAAGGAGAGAAAGGATGAGAGGAAATAAGAGAAGGGATGAGAGGAAAGGACAGAAAAGAGGAAAGGAGAGAAGGGAGGATGAGAGGAAAGGAGAGAAGGGAGGGTTAGAGCAAAGGAGAGAAGGGGATGAGAGGGAAGGAGGGAAGGGATGAGAGGAAAGGAGAGAAAGGGTGAGTGGAAAGGAGAGAAGGGGGGATGAGAGGAAAGGAGGGATGAGAGGAAAGGAGAGAAGGGGGGATGAGAGGCGGAGAACAGAGCAATTCTCCATAACGAGACTTCCCGTAAAAAGAGCAAGAATGAAACAGATTCGTTTGAAACCTTATTCTGGTTGCTGAGAGAAATGCCCACTCACAGGCATCATTGAAGCTGTTAAACTTCACAGCCTGCCAATAAAGCGTTTGTTTCAGCTTTTACGACATGAGGCTCGACGTCCAGCGTCTGGACCGGACCTGCTGCCGTCTCCCGGACGCTTCTCTAGATGGTGACCGCAGGCTTGGCGCTGGGCGGATGAGTCATGTGGCCAGACTGGCAGAGATAACCCTGCCACTGCCAAGCTGACAAGACCAAAAAGAGGATAGAAAAAAACTCTAAATGTTAAAAAAAAAATATATCTTTGTCTTTAATAAGCTGAAAAGTACGGGTGGAGGATACCAGTTGCATATGATGCCTTTGTATGCGTGTGTGAGTGTGCGTGTGTGTGTGCGTGTTTGTATGGGTGTGTGTATGTGTGTGTGTGTATGTAAGTATGTATGTGTGTGTTTGTATATGTGTGCACATGTGTGTGTATGTGTGAGTGTGCGTGTCTGTGTGTTTGTATGTGTGTGTATGTGTGTGTGTGTGTGTGTGTGTATGTGTGTGTACGTGTGTGTGCATGTGCATGTGTGTGTGTGTGTGTGTGCATGCGTGTGTGTGTATGTGTGTGAGAATGTGTGCGTGTGTTTGTATGTGTATGTATGTGTGTGTGTGTGTGTGTGTGTGTATGTGCGTGTATTGTATAGTGTGTGTATAGTATAATGTGTGTGTGTGTGGATTGTGTGTGTGTGTATAGTGTAGTGTGTGTGTATGGATTGTGTGTGTGTAGTATAGTGTGTGTGTGTATTGTGTGTGTGGATTGTCCTTACTTGCGACTGGGATAGACAACAGTGTTTTGATGCATGAGGATTCCCTCTGCATCACAGTCGGGTGCAGATAGAATATGCGTGGGTTTGTTTGGGACGCTAACATGAATGGCGTGTGCGTGAGAGAAATAGAACGAAATGCGTCTCATTTGAAGGGTGTGTGAGTTGCAGAGAATAGAGGACATTACAGTAGGATTTGGCAGATTGTACCCGTGTAGCCTTGTGTGTGTGAGGCTGTCCCGGTGTGAGTGTGTGTGTGTTCTAAAGTAAACACTCCCATTGTAAAGGAGAACCTATAGGGTGTGGGTGAGAGCACTAATCATTGCTTCTCACGTACCTGCGTTCCTGTGGCACGCACACACACACACACATGCACAGAAACACACACACACAGAAACACACACATCATCGTCATACCTGACGTGTGAACAATGTGCTCTCAAGATACCCAGACACAGAACCCACCAGGCCAGGAAGCATCTCCCTCTTCCAGGTCCTTCTCACACGTCATCCTCGGTAGCAGCAGGGCAATACACACAAACGCAAACCAGTGTCTTGTACACACACACATGAACTTAGTCACACATGCACCAGTTCAGCTGAGACCTCCCGTATTTGTACAGTATTAGTGTGTTCGATACAGATTTACCCAGGCTATTGGCAAGACAAGGCGCTCACACACGCACAGACATACACACAGACACATACAGACAGGCACACATACAGACACACACAGACAAACACACAGGCAGACAGACACACACAGAGACTCATGCACAGACACACACACACAGACACACACACACACAGACACGCAGGCAGACACACACACAGACACACACAGACAGACACACATACAGACACACATACACGCAGACAGACACACATGCAGACAGACAGACAGACAGACAGATGCACAGACACACACAGACACACACACAGAGACACACACGCTGGGTTAAACATCAGAGTTGAGTGTCTTCTTCCATTTAAAGAGCTTTGGAGCTGATAAGATCAGCTCTCGTTGTTCTGTATGCAGGGTTCCTTAGTAAACCACATCACAGGCTCAGGTATACTGCAGCTCCATTAGTGCGCCCATAAACAGCTCGTGTGTGGAACCCAAGAGTGGCCGGCCCAACTACAAAAGCTTTGCACGTATATACAAAACTCCGAGGTATGTACAGTCGCGTCGCACACGGCAATGCGAGCACGCACAGACGGCAGAGGCACATACGCGCGTGCCCTGTACGTTCCACTTTTTGATGGTATCACGGACGCGCGGAATCACAGACACGCTGTATCACAGTATCACAGACACACAATCGTGAAAGACACCCAGGCACATACAGCAGTATTACAGACACACAGGTATCACAGACACATGATCAAAGTCACCCAGACACACAGTATCACAGTCACACAGTATCACAGACACACAGTATCAAAGACACCCAGACACATACAGTAGTATTACAGACACACAGGTATCACAGACACATGATCAAAGTCACCCATACACATAGTATGACAGACACACAGTATCACAGACACACAGTATCACAGTCAAACAGCATCAAAGTCACCCAGACACACAGTATCACAGAAACACAGTATGGTAAGAATACATAAATGCTTTTGTCATCTTGACAACTGTCTGACTCAGAGACACATGCACACTATGCAGGGCACACTTACGCCCTTGCACATGTGCACTTTCTCTCTCACACACTCCCCCCCACACACATGCATGCGCGCGCGCACACACACACACACACACACACACACACACACACACACACAGTAATGACCTGGTCACAGAGCGACATGAAGGAGCAGGCCTTCAGGAATCGTCCTGCTGACCAGATGGGAGCCATTAGCTTTATTGGTACACAACTGGTACAGACACGGGCTCCCCCACTCTTTTCCCCTCCTCAACTGCTAGCGTTGCTGCGACCCCTCCTCCCTTCCTCCCCTCTTTCTCCACCCCTCCCTACCCTCCCTCCTCCCCCTCTTCTCCTCCCTCCCTCCCTCACTCCCTCCCTCCTTTCCTCCCCCTCTTTCGTTCCTCCCTGCCCTCCCTCCCTCCCTCTCTTCCTGCCCTCCTCCTCCCTCCATCCCTTCCTCCCTCTCTTCTCCCTCCTTCCTCCCTCCCTACCTTCCACTCCCTCTCTCTCTTTCTCTTCCTTCCTCCCTCCCTCCCTCCGCCCCTCTCTTCCTCCCTCCCTCCCTTCCTCCCTCTCTCTCTCTCTTCCTTTCCCTCCCTCCCTCCCCTCCCTCCCTCTCTCCCTCCATCCCTCCCTCCCACCCTCTCTTCCTTCTTTCCTCCCCCTCTTTCTCCCTCCCTTTTTCCCCCCTTTTTTCCCCCCCTCACCTCCCTACCTTCTCCCTCTCTCGTCTCTTCCTTCCCTCCTCCCTCCCTCCCTCCCTCCCGCCCTCTCTTCCTCCCTCCCTCCCTCCCTCTCTCTCTTCTTCCTTCCTTCCCTCCCTCTCTCCCTCCCTCTCTCCTCCCTCCCTCCCTCCCTCCACACCCTCTCTTCCTCCTTTTCCTCCTCCTTTCCTCCCTCTCCCTCCCCCGCCCGTCCCTCCTCTCCAGCTCTCTGTAGGATGAGGCTTGCCCCTTATGAGGTGTTCAGTGACACAAGTCCACTGCAGCTCAGTTATATATTTATATAGAGGAGCTTTTTTTTACTGTTTTTAGCCGTTTTTCTTTCTTCCTTCTCCTTCTTTCTCTCCCCCCACCTCCCCCCCTTTTCCCCCTCCCCCCCCAATGATTTGAAACAGAAAGTATGTTTTCTCTCTCTGGTTCTGAAGCTGTACCATGTGTAGCAAGATGGTGGGCCTCAAATAGGAATGCAGACAGACAGGCGGACAAGCAGGCAAGCAGGCAGGCAGGCAGGCATGGACGCAGGCAGACAGACAAACAGATATGGACGCAGGCAGACAGACAGGCAGATATGGACGCAGGCAGACAGACAGACAGATATGGACGCAGGCAGACAGACAGGCAGATATGAACGCAGGCAGACAGACAGGCAGATATGGACGCAGGCAGGCAGACAGGTAGGCAGGTAAGCAGACAGGCAGGCATGGATGCAGGCAGGCAGGCATGGATGCAGGCAGGCAGACAAAGTATAGGAATGAGGACCAGGCCCACCCATTGTGTTAATCTGTATTAATCCCCTGGGTTAGGAAGTGTCCCAACATTCCTACAAATCAGGAGTGTTCAGAGAATACCACATGACAGTGAAGGCAGTGTTTTGTCATTCCATGCTGAGGTTAACACTGATGCTAAACATGGTACGATCCAACATTAAGGCCAGACAGTAGCATTGAAGATGGTACGATCCAACACTGAGGCCAGGCTGTAACACTGAAGATCGTATGATCCAACACTGAGGCCAGGCTGTAACGCTGAAGATGGTACGATCCAACACTTAGGCCAGGCTGTAACGCTGAAGATGGTATGCTCCAACACTGACGCCAGGCTGTAACTTTACAAGAGTACACAACCTGTTAACCTTTGTTTAGGATCCACATGAATCAACTAAAGAGGAGGCGGGAAGAGTGAAGGATAGAGGAGAGGAGGAGAGAAGAGAGGCGATGAGGAGAGGAGGAGAGAAGAGAGGCGATGAGGAGAGGAGGAGAGATGATGAGGAGGGGAGAGGTAAGGAGAGAGGAGTTCAGAGGAGGGGAGCAGTGAGGAGAGAAGAGAGTAGAGGAGAGTGGAGGAGAGTGGAGGACAGGAGTTATGTTTAGTAGGCCCTAATTGCTGGTGGCTCCTGTTGTGTGTTTGGCTTTGCTTTGTTTGAGCACGTCCAATAGAAACAGTCCCAAGGGCGTTTCTGCCAGAGACAACACACACGCCGACACACACACGCCGACGCACACACACCAGCACACATGCCGGCACACAAACGCCGACACACACGCACATCCACAACAAGGCAAACCCAGGAGACTTTAGTAACAAGACGCCAAGAACAAACATTGAGTAACAAAGTGCCTGGGCAGAGGAGCAGTCTGGTCTTGAGCTAGTCTGGTGTCTGTGAGGACGTCCTAGTGCCCTGGCATGTCACCTAGCTCCCTACAGAGACCATGATCTCGTGCCAAGCCCTTTACCCTCACACACACACGCACAGTGAAAGACACAGACACGCATATTTACTTTCTTTCACACATGCACAAACACCCTGACTGAAGAGTCCAGACTTGTCACTCGCACAGTGGCTGGTTCCATACTGGCTCGCCCCTCCACCTAACTCCACTTCCTGGCATGTCTCGCTGCATGACTGCCGATAAACCAAGGATGAACGCTCCTCCCTCTCTCTCCCTGTCTCTCTCTCTCTTCGTCGCTCTCTCTCTTTCTCTCCCTGTCTCACTCTCCCTCTCTCTCTCTTTCTTTCTCCCTCTCTCTCCCTCTCCCTCCCTCTCTCTCCTCTCCCTCTCTCCCTCCCTTTTAACACTTTCTGTTGTGTGACACCTTGTGCACTCCGGAGTGCGTGGGTGTGTTTGCGTGTGTGTGATGTGGAGCCTATTATGTATGCTGGAGAGTGAGTTTGAAGTTTTTCTGTTTTGCATGCGGTGTGTGTAAAGAGGGGTTCTGGAGGCTGGGGGGGGGGGGGGGGCAGGCCAACCTCTGACCCATGGGAGGCCTTGCAGGGGACGCGTGCTTGATGGGAGGCTGCGTTCAACATCCTTCTGCCAGAAGAAGCTGTCCCTGTCTCTGCCTTGCTGTGTGGTTCCGGTTTGATTGAGGTTGCGTACTGCTCCTAGAATCTGTCTCACCTAACCCTAATCCCACCTGTTACATAGTCATACACACACACACAGACACACCGACCCTGGGCAGTACCTTCCCTGCTGACAGTTAACTAAGATCAAACAACTCTTTACCAGACGCACCGGTTAACAACAACACACACACACACACACTGGCCATAGCCTAAGGACCAGAACAGACATAGGTCTGTGTCTTTACGACCTTCTTAATGGCATCTACTGTAGGGTTGAGAGGGGGGCAGGGAGGAGTATGAGAGAGGGGGATGGGGGGCAGAGCAATGGGGAGGAGGGAGGATTAACAGAGTGGGGGGGGGGGGGGGGAGGGAGAGGAGGCCAGAGGGAGGACGAGAGGGACAAACACATGTCCAGTTCAAATGAGGACTGCATTAATGAGATTATCGAAA
>BROE01000021.1:5371395-5396395 GCA_036571765.1 Plecoglossus altivelis | reverse complement strand
TCATGTCTGGAATTTTTTTATGAACTAAATGTACAGGAAATGAAAGTAAGAGAAGCTGGAGTGAGAAAATAAGAGCGAGAGCGAGAGACTGGGAGGGAGAGACTGGGAGAAAGAGAGACTGGGAGAAGGCTACCTGAGGGCATGTCAGTAGGTGAGAGTCTGTTTTAAATCCAGTGCTCCCACTGTGGTCCTGTGTGCTGGTGGTGTGTTCGACAGAGAGGAGGACCTGGGGCCAGTTCCCTGGGAGGGGACATAACTCATCCCCTGTGTTTATACCTAAGCTATAGCCCTCTCAGCACTCGAGTGTGTGTTTGTGAGTGTGTTCGGGGAGGAGGGGGGGGGGGGGGGGGTTCTAGTAAGCCTGTGTTACAGTAGTGTTTCTCATACTTGCGGCAACCTTTCACCTTTCTCGGGGATGACAAGGAGCTTTAAACAATCCAGCTGCTCTTTCTCACTGTCTCTCTCCCTCTCTGTGTATGTGTGTGTGGACGTACTAGATGGTACTTTTTCAGGTGAGTTAGAGCTCACACCTTGTCTTTCACCCGCTGGACGAGTTAGGATGGGGTTCAGATTGAGAGTGACCTCAACCATGGACCGCAGTCTCCCGTCCTTAGGGAAGCTCAGACACAGCTCTCACGGTTCAACCAAAATAGGAAAAAGCTGTTGGTGACATCATCATGGTGGGTGTCCTTCGGGTCCCCCCCCCCCTCCCCCCTACACAAACACACGTCCATGTTTGTTTATTTATGTCTCTGGTCCCAGAAACGGGACGTATCCCAAACCTGTCCCTTCCTGAAGTTGAAGAGACGGTGGAGGTGAGACTTCTCTCGCTGCATGTGCGGGCGGGTGCGAAGGTGTGTGTGTGTGTCTGTGTGTGTGTGTGAGAGAGAGAGAGCACTTGGCAGGGGTTTCGGTTTGTGATGTATGCTGTTTATGCTTCTTACTTCGGGACTGACACAGAAGATATGCCGTCTCTTTGGGATGTATCGGCATGGCGACCGTCTGGCCCCGTTCATCTCCAGAAGTCTCCGTCTCCCTCCGTCTCCCTCCGTCTCTCCCGGTCCCCAGCTCGCTCTCTAAACATTTGGCTACTTCTGACAGATTTGTTGATTTTTGTCCTCTTGTATTTTTTCCCCTCTTGTTGCTGTAAAACTGATACATACTCTTTCAATTAGTCCTCCCTTCCCCTGTCTGAGTGTCGGTGAATGTATGTGCGTCTGTGTGTGTGTGTGTGCGCGCGTGTGTGTGTGCGGGTGGGGGGGTTAGGGTTGGAGTAAGTGGATTGTATATTTTATTAGTGGAGTAAAAACACACACAACCTGGCCTCGTTCTGAGAAAGCCATCTGCTTCCATAGATGTTTCTTCGTGTGTGCAGCTCAAGGCTAGCATGGAGTCCAAAGTTAGCATGTAGCTCAAGGTTAGCATGGAGTCCAAAGTTAGCATACATCTCAAGGTTAACATGGAGTCCAAAGTTAACATGTAGCTCAAGGTTAGCATGGAGTCCAAAGTTAACATGCAGCTCAAGGTTAGCATGGAGTCCAAAGTTAACATGCAGCTCAAGGTTAGCATGGAGTCCAAAGTTAACATGCAGCTCAATGTTAGCATGGAGTCCAAAGTTAACATGCAGCTCAAGGTTAGCATGGAGTCCATAGTTAACATGTAGCTCAATGTTAGCATGGAGTCAAAGGTTAGTATGTAGCTCTTGGTTACCATGTAATCCAAGATTCTCATGTAATTCAAGGTTATGTAGTCAAGGATTAGTATTTAGCTAAATGGGAGCATGTAAGGTTAGCTTTTAGTCAAAAGTGAGCAAGTCTCTCAAGGTTAGCATGTAGGGCTTGTTTATGCCTTAAGTTTAGCTACGTTTCTTAGCTTTAGAATAACTAACTAGCTACTGTGACGCTCACGTCTGCCACTCCACTACTTTTTCTCGTCTCGTCAGTGAGAAGTTTGGAGAGTCGTCAAAGTTAATGGGACACACCTGGGCCGGCTTGTGTTTGGGATATGTCTTGGTTCATAATTACCTTGGTTAAGATCTCTCCTGAGAACTGATCTTCTCACGTTCATTCATTTAGTGTTATTTACTTACTAAATGTCGTAACTAGCGTGTGGTCTGCCATATGTCAACGGCCCCTAAGCCTGGTTGCGGCACTTGCTATAAATAGTAGCTGCTGTACCTAGCAATGCACATCGCCTGTTCGGACTGTAGCTAATGGTAAGCAGTATCTATGTCCGTAGAGCTAGCCTAAACGCTGTTTTAAACATTTAAAGCGTTTGAGTCAAGCATGAACGTTACAATCTAGTACAGCTAAATTTATAGCATGAACAGCGTGCGTGAACCCAAATTTTATAGCGTGAACATGAAAGAAGACTTTCAGGACTAAAGAACATGAAAATCTGTCAATTAGAACATCCAGAGGTCTTAGTTAAAACAGGAAGGATCGTTTATCAGAACATGGCGATATACCTCAGGATGGATCGTGACTAGGCATTAGCCTGTAGTAGTTCAAAGAGCCAAGTTAGAAGACTGTGAAACTATGCGTCTACGTTGGCCTGTCTGTGATTTATGCGTGGTAGCAGTTGCCCCTCTGCTCTCCCTTCTTGGGTTGTAAATAACCAGCTCTGGTTCCCCTTCGTAAATATTCCTGTCACTCAACCATGCCTCATTCACATGTCCTCTTCATGGGCTCACCACAGGCCTCCCCTCTGGCACAGCTAATACACAGGGGCCTCAACTCTGCACTGTTACTACCCACACAGGCACAAACACTCTCACATCCAGACATCCTACACATATACAAACAGCAAAGAAGCACAAGGTAGAACACACATGCACGCATGCACACACGACTCCTGCAATAAACTTCACCGGAGAATGTTGTTGAACATTGTTCTTCACCTGAGAGAATCGATAGGGGACGTTGTGGTGAGCCACATTATTAACTAGGCCTGGTACCGCAGCCCTGCCTGCCTGCCTGCCTGCCCCCTGGGTAGACAGTATGGATGGGTCCCACGGGCATCCCAGGGACGCATCTGTTCCTGTCCGGCCGACTCTCCACACTCATAATTTCAAGTAAGTCATAACACAAATTATAAACACGTATCACTCAACCGTGACGCCCAGGAATAACAACATGGAGTGCGCAGAGCTGATTTAGGGTTGGCTGGGACTCTTAAATCTTTACCTCCCTCCTTCCTGCGCTCGCTCCCTCTTTCCGTTCCCCTCTCTTTTTCCCTCGTCCCCTATCTGTCGTTGGACGCAGGTGGCGGACTCTTGTGTCGAACACGTACCCCTTTGCCTTCGCGTTTTGTTCTTTTGCCCCTCAGCCAGTCTTTGCGTTCGGTGTGTGTGTGTGTTTGTGTGTGTGTGTGTGTGTGTGTGTGAGTGTGTGAGTGTGTGTGAGTGTGTGTGTGTGTGTTTGTGCGATGGGGGGGCGTCCGGTCTTGACACTGACTTAGAGCTGTATGATTGGTCACGCAATATCACATCTGCCCTCTGACATCACGTTGCCTCTGACAGGAGTCCCGTCCCCCAAAGACATCTTAATCAGGGACCTCTCTCTCTCCTCTTTTTCTCTCTCTCTCTCTCTCTCTCTCTCTCTCTCTCTCTCTCTCTTCTCTTTCTTCTCTCTCCCTTTTCCTCTCCTTTATTCCTTTCTACCCCATTTCTCAGCTCAGTGCTACAGTATAACCATCTCCTGCCTCTCTCCTCTTTTCTCCCACACTCCCCTTTTCCTCACCCCATTTTCTTCATATCCATCCTCCTCTCCTGCCCCCCATGTTTTTCCCCTCCCTCCCTCCCTCCCTCCCTCCCTCACGTCCTTTTGGTCATGTATGTTAGCCATCCATCTCCCACCTCCAGCTCAGAACATCTCTATCTGTCCCAGCAACCATGAACACTCAATTGGAATCACATGTTGCAGGAGAGAGGAGAATTTCAAACCTTATAAATAAGTTGTCAGATGAGGTTAGGGTACTGTTAGACATGTGTGAATGAACAGGCTTGTGCCTTCTAGCCCAGGTTCCAGAAAAGGTACACTTAATCTAGGTTCTTTTGAAAGAAACATGTGTGTTTGTGAGTGGGTTTGTGGACGTGTGTGTGTGTGGGGGTGTGTGAATGTAAACTACTTGTGTATTAGTGTCAAGGACTTTTTATCACATCTCAAATCTGTAAACAGTAGGAAGAAACTAGCATATCAGCTTGGCCATTACCTTTTTAGTGCATCGAGTAGAGATAGAGAATCATTAGCACTGTCACCCTTTCAGACACGAAAGGAAAATACTGCTGTGTTTTCCCAGAAGATGCCAAAACGAAGAGAGAGAGAGAGGAAAGGTCATACTGGCTAGATGAACAGGCAGCACAAGATCCAAGCGTTCAAGTCATTAGGAGCGAGTGTGTGTGTCTGCGTGTGCGTGTGTGTTTTGGCAGTGTTGTAGATGAAGCGGTCTGCTTTCAGGTGGATTTATGAAGCTGTGAAGCTGCTTGCTGTCCCAGACCAAATGACTGTTCAAATTAGCAGTGATGAAATACTCCTGTGTGATTAAGGTTCTGAGACATGGTAAATAACACTGATCAGGGCGGAACACACACGCAGACACACACGCGCGCACGGTCTCTCTGCCTCTCTAACACACGCGCTCAAACACACATACATGCGCACACTGAAACAGAGACACACATAAATAGACACATGCACACTCATCAAGCCCTGCTGCAGGATGTGGTAGACTTTTATAGGCTGGATAATCAAAATAATGCCCCTTTTATGGTTTTAGGAAGACATCTCTCAGCACTAGGAGCCCCCCAGTATCTTGTAGTGGGTGCGCGCACACACACACACACACACACACCCAGGGAGGGAGACTCCACCAGGGCCTGAGCCCAGGGTATTCATTAAAGAAACTGGAAGTGGTTTTGCTTTCACTGAAGCATAGCAGCCATTTTGGAGCAGAGTGTAATCCAGTCTGGACTGAGGCCCTGATAGGGTGACCATACATTCAGATCGTCAAGCCAACGTCTGACAAGTCACTGTTTATGCTTTGTAGAGGGGTTCAATGTGGGGGGCATTTTTTGTGTGAATGGGATGTACATTAGATAGCTCAGAGGAGGCCAGGAGAGTTGGAGTCAGCCTAGAACAGCCTCCCCTTTAAGATTGCTACACCTCACCTTTAACCCTGATCATTCCCACCGTCACCGTGGCTACGGGGAGAACGAATAATCCTCCTGTGTTTATGTATTCTCCAAAAGCCACCTTTCTCTCTCCCACCCTCTCCCATCCTTCACACAGGAGCAGGAAGTACCATGTTAGTGTGATTCCTTCTAACCTATCATTAAAACAAAAAAAACTGTTTGAAAGGTGAAACAAGTGCAGATTCACCGAGGTTACGTCCTGCCGACGAAGCAGCGAAGGGAAAGGAGACCAGGCTCCGCCTCCAGATCCCACGCCGAGCCTGCTTGGGCGTGTCCTGGTTCCAAGATGGCTGCCGTGTCCTTGGTGTTCTGCTGTTAATCTGCCGAGTGTTTATTAACATTAACGCATGGCTCTGCATACCATGCCCTTATACGCCCACGGACAGGAACAAGAGCTACGTCACACGTCAGCTCTATTTAGCCTAGCCAATGATAAAGTAATGTACACAAGCTAACGGCTAGCACCACTCCACTGTATAGACTTGTAGCCTGCATCTGTGGCTGGATGGATGCAGACCAGTGTCTGTACCTTCGCCTCTTCCCTGGTACTTAAAGCAACGTCTCTGCCATGGGGATTGTTTCTCACACATTCCCATCTGTCTAAATACATGTGTATGTGTGTAGAGATTGTGTGAACTGTAGAGGCATAAATCACTGTAGTGATTTTTATTTAAATGTATTTTACAGTAGAGTAGTGTCTTGTTACTGAATTGTTCCAGTGTTTTATCTTTGACTGAGTATGCATCAGGTCAGACAAAGTGCTCTCTCTCTCCCTCAGTCTCTTCTGTCTCTTTCTCTACCTCTCCCTCTCTCCCTCCCTCTCTCTCTCTCTCTCTCTCTCTCTCTCTCTCTCTCTCTCTCTGTCTAGCAGGTACCTCTAATGCACTTCCACTGGTTGAGGTCTCCTGTGTTTGTATAGTGTGTCTGTGTGTGCACGGCTGTGCGGACGTGTATGTGTGTGTGTATGCGTGTGTGTATGTGTGTGTTCCCCCCTGGTTCCCCTATAGCATTAAAAGGAATAACAGGAGAGGTGTGGGGAGACGAGGTGTGTCACCCAGGCCCAGTGCTGTGATTAATGGTGTGATTAAGGGCTCCGATCCACGTCAGCACACAGACACTCACACGTTTACATACACACACGCACACACACACACACACACGTACACACACACGTACACACACACACACGCACACACACACACACACATACACACACAGAGGCTATTAATCGGCCCTGAATGGGAGAATCCAGATGCCGTCCGCAGATAATTGTACTGAAAACACAGATCGTGGAATTCCAAGCCAACAAGTCTTTATTCTGAGCGAAGGTGTTTATTTTCCGAATAGTTATTTCTACCGGGACTTAAATCATGGAATAAAAACACAAGGCCTCCATTCGAATGAAGGACGATTTTTAATTGAGCTCTAATTCCATGTTGAATACCCCCCGCCCTCCTCTGCAGGCACACACACGTGCGTGCACTGCTAACTTTACCTACCAGCACAGGTTAAACACACTCTCCTCATTTCGAATGTTAGTCCACAGTCTGGATTGAGCTTGTGTTATGTTTCCACATTATAAACACCTAGACACTACACATGCTAGACTGCACCAACAGGGGAACCAGGAAAATCGTGCAGCTTTGACAACTTGGGCGGCTCAATGCTTCAGTTAGATGGACTTGTCTTGAAAGCTCAAGGTGGGAGATGCCGTAGACGCAGACCAGTCCGACAGGCCAGACTTCTTACCCAGGATGCTTAGCGAAATCTCCACTGCTTCACTGTCCTCCCTCTGTCTGCGTTTGGAAGCCTTCAAATCCCCTATCCTCTCTCCGCCTGCCTGCCTGCTGGTCTGTCTGCTCGCTGGAAGACGTTCTGCTCTCCCAGTGTGTGTGTGTGTGTGCGTGCGCGCGTGTGTGTGTATGTGTGTGTGTGAGTTATGACTTCCTGCACCGTGACAAAACTGGGAACAATGATTCAGACCCCCAAATTACAGGATGGGCCCTTAGTTAAGTTCCTCCTAATTGTGTGAACACAAAATAGTTTAAAGGCTCTTAGCCAGGGGGAGCGGGAGACGAGTGTGTGTCTGGTGTGTGTGAGTGTGTGTCTGGTGTGTGAGTGTGTGTCTTGTATGAGTGTCTATGCATGTGTGTCTGGTGTGTGTGAGCGTGTGTCTGGTGTGTGTGAGTGAGTGTCTGGTGTGTGTGAGTGTGTGTGAGTGTGTGTCTGATGTGTGTGAGCGTGTGTCTGATGTGTGTGAGTGTGTGTCTGGTATGAGTGTCTTTGCACGTGTGCCTGGTGTGTGTGAGTGTGTGTCTGGTGTGTGTGAGTGTGTGTCTGGTGTGTGTGAGTGAGTGTCTGGTGTGTGTGAGTGAGTGTCTGGTGTGTGTGAGTGAGTGTCTGGTGTGTGTGAGTGTGTGTCTGGTATGAGTATCCATGCACGTGTGTCTGGTGTGTGTGAGTGCGTGTCTGGTGTGTGAGTGTGTGTCTGGTGTGTGTGAGTGTGTGTCTGGTGTATGAGTGAGTGTCTGGTGTGTGTGAGTGTGTGTCTGGTGTGTGTGAGTGAGTGTCTGGTGTGTGTGAGTGAGTGTCTGGTGTGTGTGAGTGTGTGTCTGGTGTGTGTGAGTGTGTGTCTGGTATGAGTATCCATGCACGTGTGTCTGGTGTGTGAGTGAGTGTCTGGTGTGTGTGAGTGTGTGTCTGGTGTGTGTGAGTGTGTGTCTGGTGTGTGAGTGTGTGTCTGGTATGAGTGTCTACTCACGTGTGTCTGGTGTGTGAGTGAGTGTCTGGTGTGTGTGTGTCTGGTGTGTGTGAGTGTGTGTCTGGTGTGTGAGTGTCTGTCTGGTGTGTGTGAGTGTGTGTCTGGTGTGTGTGAGTGTATGTCTGGTATGTGTGTCTACGCACGTGTGTCTGGTGGTGGTGGGGGGGGTGTCTGGTGTGTGAGTGTGTGCCTGGTGTGTGTGAGTGTGTGCCTGGTGTGTGTGAGTGTGTGCCTGGTGTGTGAGTGTGTGTCTGGTATGAGTATCTATGCATGTGTGTCTGGTGTGTGTCTGGTGTGAGTGTCTATGCACGTGTGTCTGGTGTGTGTCTGGTATGAGTGCGTATGCACGCACGTGTGTCTGGTATATGTGAGTGTGTGTCTAGTATGAGTGAGTCTTTGTAACTTTGTGCCTGTGTCTATCTTGTGTAACGTCCTGTGTTTACTCAAGTTTACAGTTTGTCAGCATCTCTGTGTTTATGTTTATGTGTGTCTTTGAGTATATATTTGTCTGTGTGTTCGTGGGGGGGAGTGTGTACCTATTTGGGTGTGTAAATATGCGTGTTTGTCTAAGCATGTGTGCGTATGTGTGTGTGTGTGTGAGTGTCTGTGTGTGTGAATTATCCTCTCTCTATGTTAACCCTGCACCTGTGACCCGGACCCCCTGTAGTTTTCCGACCACTTAGAAAACAAACGGTGACAGAAGAGCGATGTCACTTCCTCAATTACTTCCTATTACACTAGTGCTCCATCAGTGACTCAGGTTGAGGTACACAAATCCTGCACTTAGCAAACCACTTCAAACATATCTGCTGTGTCTCAGCCGGGCCCTGTGTTTTGGGTGGTGTGTGAGAGTCTTGAGAGTGCGTTGGTGTATGTTTACACTAGGCCATGCTTTCATCTCTTTTCCACTTCCTGTCCTATTTCAAAATTGTATTTATTAAGCATTCTTTTCGCAGTGTTATTTGTATTTTTTTTAAATTGATTGTGTGGGTGTCAAGCGTGATTTGGGTTCTCGGTGTCTCCTGGAGTCTGTGACGAGCACCTTTTACCGCTTCGCGCCCTAACTTCTGCCCTCCGCTCAGCTCAGCTTTCTCTCACCTCTTCTCTCCTTCAGACAGCAAGCTCTGCTGGCAGCCATCAGCGAGAAGGACGCCAACATAGCTCTGCTGGAGCTGTCCTCCTCCAGACGAAGAAAAGCGCCGGATGAGGTGATGGCTCTGAAGAGAGAGAAGGACAGACTCATGCACCAGCTCAAACAGCAGGTAGTCTACCTTACCTCCCCCCAAACATACACACACACCTCATACACACATCCTGAAATAAACACACAGATACTCACACACACAAACACACACACACACACACAGTAATTCAAGGTCTAGAGGACCAGGACAGGAACCAATACGTTATTGTGACAGGTTAAACTATCGTGCTTAGACTCCAAGTCACTCGACCAGACACATCTGTATGTGACTCCGCAATCAGTTGCAGTGACTCAGTAACCTGGCACACACACACACTCACACACACTCACCCTGAGCACCCACCAGCTTACGGATTGCAATCAACCATTCGAAGCAATCAAGAGCTCTTTTATGATGTCATTAAGATCTGTAAATCACCATGCTTCGGCATTCATGGCAATATGACACACACACATGCACACATTCCTGTTGTCTCTTGCTGTACATTCTATGACCCCTGTGTGATAAACGGGAGGTATGCGGGTCATTAGGACTGGGTCAAACCACATCAATGACTGCCCCAGCCTGGATGCTAATGCTAACGAGCTAGCAGCAGGGCGCCCGCTGACTAAGAGGCTTCTGGGAAACATCTCGGGTTTAAAAGTCAACAGATGCGACCGAGTGTGTTTGCATCCTGGCGAGTGTCTGTGTGTGTTTGGTGCGCGTCGAAGTATGCTTGTGACTCGTAAACGGTAAACAGCTCCTGGTGAGTGCGTTCAGGGGAGCTGAGAGGAAGGCCCATTATCTGTTTATCGCCATGGGGATGAGTCATGTTTTCCCGTTGGGTAACCAGCGGTTACAGTACACCTGGAGATCATGTGACCAGGCCTGATTACTGTGGCGTTCCCTAAGGGCTGAGGGGAGAAGAAGCGAGAGAAGAGGGAAGGAAAGGAGACGGTAAGAGATAAGAACAGATGAGATGAGGGGAGAAGGAGAAGAGATGAGAGGAGAGGAGATGAGATGAGATGAGAGGAGATGAGATGAGGAGAGGAGGAGAAGAGATGAGGGGAGGAGAGGAGGAGAAGAGATGAGGAGAGGAGGAAAAGAGATGAGGAGAAGAGGAGAGGAGGAGAGATGAGGAGAAGAGGAGAGGAGAAAAGATGAGGAGAAGAGGAGAGGAGAAAAGATGAGGAGAAGAAGAGAGAAGAAGAGATGAGGAGAAGAGGAACCCAACATTGAGAAAATGCAGGAACCCGCACATTAAGAGACAGATGTTTAATTTGTTTCCCACATTCTTTTGGTGTCTTTTACTACTTTTTTCAACCTTTCCTGGCACTGTGCACAGGGTTTCCCAGAGAGTCCTGCAGGGCAACCTCACAAAGACTGTGTTGCATCAGAGTCAAAGTTCGTTGTCATTAACAGAACACTAACAAACACTAAAGGCTTTGACTTTGAAGCCTGTAGTTTTCTAATGTTTCTAAAGATATCGGTCAACGACAAGCTGTACTTCATCACTGGCCCTGGTCAATACTTGGTTGACACTGTGCTACTTTCAGTTGCCCTACAGGTCACAAAGGTTAATGTTGTGGCAAAGGTTGCCAATGGACTACACATAACCCCCCTCCTCTGTACACACAACCCCCCCCCCCTCTCTCCCCAACACACACACATCAATTTTCTTCCTCTTGTGACCCAGTGACACACATATCAGAGAGTATTTGTCACCTTTCCAAGCTCTGAGCTGGCCAATGGAGGAAGGAAGCTAACCAGGAAATGCCTAAGAATTATGGGACTCGGAGTCTCGGAGGGGGAAAACTGATCTAGGGACAGCAGATAGATTTACAGATAGCGGTGCCCTGTCTGACCTACCCACTTCAGACGCTCCGTGAAGTGTGTGTGTCTGTGGATGAGTGCGCGTCTGTGTGTGAGTGTTAGTGAATGTGTGTGTTTCTACTTACGCGGGTTTGTTTAAGGCAAATGTATCAGGCCAAACCATGCCACTGCATTTCTGTTTGCACTGTTAACCTGGAGACAATTACGCAGTGCAATCTCGAAAGGCCATCTCTGTCCTCTCTCACACACACATACATGCATAGACACACACACACACACACTTACACAAATGCACACAAACACGCCTGCATACACACATACTCACGCACCACAGGCCAGCTCCTCGGCTTCCCGGAGTGCGAGACAGAATAAATCTGTCTCCATATCTACATATGGGAGTTCTTTGAGAGCAGCTCTCGTGCTGATGGATGGCCACTGGTCCAGGGCTGCTTTGAAGCTTCCTGAAGATGGATCAGGGTTTCTCAGAGGTGTGGCTATTCACTCACCTTCTGTCCCTGTTTCTTACTCGTCTCTCTCTCTCTCACACACACACACACACACACACTCTCTCACTCTTTTAAGACACACACACACACACACCTACTCCCACAGTCAGACGCAAATCCGTTTCACCAGCTGGGAAGATGGATTTGGAATTTGCACAGATGTGCCACTGTGAGAGAGTCTCGTGTAAAACTATCTGTCTGACAGGCCATGGTCAATGTGCTACAGGCGCATGCATTTCGCTATGATACCTACAATATGAGCACATACACACACTCACACTGCTGGCCTGTGTGGTCCACAGTGTATCAAAGTATTGGCATGCTTACTGTCGAGGTCCTGCGGCTTGTTTGTGTAAGCCCTGCATCTGTTCTTCCCACTAAAGCTGCGTGTCTGTGTGTGTGTGGTTATGAATATGTGTTTATGAACTGTGAGTGAGCGAGTACTGTGTGTGGGTAAATATGGGAATGCCCTGATTATAGAATGCTTGGGATTTGATTAAGGTTTAGATTGAGGTTTAGGATGCAGCTGTGACCACGACTGGATGATGTTCCATGGTGTGGTAACTTCATCAGACACCTCCTCCCCTCCCCTTCCCCCTCCCCCTTCCCTTCCCCCCTCTTCTCCCCTCCCGACAGACTTTAACACCTGTGTCAGCCCCTGCCGTTGGATCCACAAGCAGGACTGGAGGCCATTACTGAGCGGTTTACGCCACACAACTGCTAATTAAGACTAATTACACACACACGCATTCCACTGCACACGCACACATTCCACACACCAAGGAAGATGGACAAGATGGGATAATCACGTGTGTGTTTTTGCGAGGGGAGTTTACACCTGTGTGTTTGTGTGTGCGTTTAAGAAGGTGTGTGTATGCAGCTGTGTGTGGATGGTGTGTGTGTGTGTTTGTGATGGTAGACGTTTGTATGTGAGTGTGTGTGTGATGGTATGTGTGTAAGTGTGTGTGAGATGGTATGTGTGTGTGTGTGTGTGTGATGTTATGTGTGTGAGTGTGTGTGTGACGGTATGTGTGTGAGTGTGTATGTGATGGTGTGTGTGAGTGTGTGTGTGTGTGTGTGTTTGTGATGGCCTGGCCCACACAGCCAGCCTCTCCCGGCAGTCGTTCATCTCTTCCCTCATCTGTGTTTGTGACTCAGGTCATTAACTCTCCAAACAGCCTGCTCGCCCCACACTGCACAGGACCAAGCCAATGCTCCTCACTCTGCCTAGTGTGGTCTTTCACTACACCTTCCTGTTGGTGCCATCCAATCAGCGCTGCTTCACCCAGCGTGTGGGTGCCTATGCTGAAGGCGTTCTCTTACACACAAGCTGTTGTGTTGACTCTGAGTCCAGCACTGCAATTAGTCTGGTCTCCATCGCCATAACAACAGGTGTGGTGTCTGGGGCCGTCCCTCTGAGTAACGCCCAGCCCGGTCTCACCTGCACCACACCTGAGGTTACGGAGGGCAGTCTCTTCCCCTCTTCTGATCTCCCTAATGACTGGTCTCACCTCTGTCCCATCCAGCGCCACCCGAAACAATGTGTGCGCGTCTTGTGTTTTTTGATGTGCGTGCTTGTGTGTTGTGTTTGTGTGTCTGCGGTTGATTGGATGTGTGTGTTTTCAGGTTGCTTTTGTGTGTTTTTGCTTCTGTGTGTGTGTGTATGTATGTAGGTTTGTGGTGGACATGAGTGTTTGGGTCTGAGCTTGTGTGTGTGTGTGTGTGTGTGTGTGTGTAGGTGTGTGTATATGTAGTTGTGTTGTGTGTGTGAGAGCTTGTGTGTGGAGGTGTGTTGTGGGCCTGTGTGTGTGTCAGATGTGCTCCCTCTCTCCATTCCTCCAGCTCCTCTCCAGCTGGGTCTAGCTGCTGTACTCTGATCCTCAGATTCTCTTGTCTGATCCAGACTGCTTCCTCTGTAGTTCCTCCACACCTCCTTATCTCGGTCCCTCATCTGGCCTGTGGCCTGGAGGGCCTTTACCTTAGCTCACTTCATCTCAGCCTGGAAAACTGCAGTGCTGCAAATTGCCGAGCTGCCCTAATCAGCCACACACAATCCAAGTACACAAGACCAGCTATTCCCCTTACCTTCTCCTCTACTCCCCTCTTCTCCTTATCTTCCTCTCTCCTCCTCCTCCTCCCCTGTCTTCTCTTTATACTCCTCCTATCCTCCCTCCTCCCCTGTATGTGTGGCCTCAGGGTGTACACCTGTGTTGGAAGAGCCACTAAACTCTTCTCAAGCATGTCTGTCACTCTATCCTGCCGGCCTCTCTCTCTCTCTCCTTCCTCCTCTCCTTTTAGTTCTCCTCCTTTACTTCTTTTCACTGCCAGCCTCCATCTTTCCTTCCCACAGCCAGCCAGGCGGCCAGCCGGCTAGCCTGCCAGCCAGTCACTGGCTAGCCAGGCTATTCACAGTGTTATCTCCCACATCAACTACAGCGTGTTCCCGACACGTCCGTCCACACGCGCGCACAAGCCCACCCCGTGTGAAAGCATATTTCTGTGTAATTGTAATCAATGATCGCGAAAATTACTGCAATCCATCAGCCAGAAACTCCCCTCCCGCCTCTCTACTGAACCCGAAGCTATGCGGTAAAAACATGACTAACTGTTCCCTCTGTGTCAGGATTGATCTAATCCAATTATAAGTTAATCTCCAATATGGATGGCATCTGACAGAATTACGATATTTTCATTAGGTGCTCCAGCTCCACTCAATTTATGGCCTGTCATAAGTCATTACTGATACATACAAAGAGTGCAAAAAAAAAAAAGAAGAAACAAAACATAGGCGGTTTCCAACGTTCCCTCCACTCCTAGAACACAGTCGATTCATCTCTGCTTGGCCTGCGCTCTCTGTGGTATGGGCGACAAGAGAGACAGGGATATTGTACTGGATAGGTGACATGAGTCTCTGTCTCTGTCTGGCTTAGACAGGACCAACACAGCTCTAAGATGCCAGGAATTTGATTTGGACTGTTTCTCCAGCCTCGTACGATACGCAGGCCTTGTGGGCTGGCTGTGCAGCGCTGCTCCGGAGATCTGATGAAAATGAAATGTTTTTATGTTTGTTTGTTTTGTAGACTCAAAGCCGGATGAAGCTGATTTCAGACAACTACGCCGAAGAGCACCTCCCCCCTCACCATCCTCACCACCCTCACCCAGGCCACGCCCACCACCCTCACCCAGGCCACGCCCACCACCCTCACCCAGCCCACGCCCACCACCGCAGCCCGCCGCGAGGACCGCCCCCTCCTCACGCCAACCACCGGCCCCCCGCAGAGCAGGTGGGCACACACACACTCACGCACATGTAGACGGACACCCACACAAGCATGCGCGCATGTACACGTGCACAGGCTGATAGACATACAGATACACATTCAGACAGACGCAGGTACGCGTACGCGTGCGCTCCACTGCCGTAGGTTTACACAATGATTGTCATGCATATGATTCTGCTCTCCTCTCTGCTAAGTGAAGAGCTTTGTCTGAACTGACTCAATTACACAACCTTCATTGCATGAGCCAGCCGCTTGTGGTCTGCCCTTCATCACAGAAATCCCCTCTGTCTCTCTCTCTCTCTCTCTCTCTCTCTCTCTCGCCTCTCTCTCTCTCGCCTCTCTCGCCTCTCTCTCTCTCTCTCTCTCTCTCTCTCTCTCTCTCTGTGTCTCTGTCTGTGTGTGTGTCTTTCTCTCTTTGTCTCTCTCTCTCCCTCTCTCCCTCTGTCTCTCTCTCTCTCCCTCTCTCTATGTCTCTCTCTCTCACCTCATCTTCCTATCCCTACATCCTGCCAACAGGGAGTCATTTATGTAATTTAGATTAGCAGCCTGAGGGGGAAATCTGCCAAATGAGTATTTTTGATTTGTAGATGAAATTACTGTATACAATGTACTGTGTCCACACACACAAACACACACACACACACACTCTCACACACACACACTCACACACACACACACACTGACAGTATCATATCCAACTTTCCCTCAGGACTAACTTAATGTGTCTGTCTTTGAAGACAGCCGAAAGAACATGCAGTTGTTGTTATAAAGATAAGCGTGTGTGTGTGTGTGTGCGCGCGCATGGGTGTGTCCTATGTGTATGTGTGATGATGTGTATTTACATGTGTGTGTGTGTGTGTGTGTGTGTGTGTGTGTGTGTGTGTACCTGTGTGTGATACATCCAGCTGCAGGGGCTGTCAGGTGTGGTGCCTGGATCATTCTCCTCTCAGGTGTCAGTTCTGCCTTGTGTCTTATCAGATCTCTATCTCCTTGAGGGTGTGGTTTGGGTCAGGAGCAGCTCTATGAGTGTATGAGAAGCCCTTTGTGACATTGCTTAAAAATAGGGCTATAAAAACAAATATTTGATTTGGTATCAGAGCTCTGGCTGATAACCAGCCTTTCCATTGCAGACTACCACCTGACATAGAAGAGCCTTCAGGTCAACCTGGGGCCTGTTCAGTCCCCCACCCCTCTCCCCTCTCCGAATGTCTTGAGTTATCTAATATTGTGGGAGAGATTCTGCTAGCAAAGCTCTGGCTTGTAAAATCCAAGCTGTTTCTTGGCTCCTTCCTGCTGGAACAGCGATGGGAGGTGCATCTCTGGTGATCATGTGACCTCAGAGCTTCTCCACCTGGTTCTGATGGCTTCTGCTTACATCTGTACTCTCATCAGTCTGCTATTGTTCTCCACCGTACTGCTGGATAAGGGGACTTCCTCACGGTAGAGACAGTGGCTGTATGTGTGTTTGTGTATGTATATAAATAGCGCGCACTCTGTGTTAGTGCACGTGTGTGTTGTGGGTTAACACGGGGGGGATTTCCACCAGGAGAGAGGCTAGAATCACTAGTCTGTTCACTCTGAGACGCCCCATGACATGTTTGAAGCCATCCCATGATGCTGTGAGAAGAACGGCAGCACCTGATGAAACACACGGAGATCCCCCTGTGCTGGGGTACGCCCTCTCACCTGCCACACACCTGCACACACACACACACACACACACCTGCACACACACACACCCACCACACACACAGTCACATGTGTAAACACACACACCACCATCGCCACCACGCTGGCTGTTAAACCTGTGAGCGGTAGTATGTGGGCTGGATGGGGTTTTTATTAGCCTCAGAGATGTCTAGTCACACAGGTGAAGCCTGTGAAAAGATTCTTTACCCATGAGTCAGTTCTGCCTGGGAGGGGTGATTGGCAAGTAAGCTGTAAGCACGATCAAATTTATTTGCCTTCAGTGCTGTAGAAGGATGTTTATATATCTGATTCTAGTCTTGGCATAAGAAGTCAGTGATTATCCTCGGTGAGTAGTAGCAGATAGCTTTTGTAGCAGCCTTGCTAGTACAACCATGTGCACATTCAGGCCTTGTGCTTCCTGATGAAACTGCAGAAAATATCCACGTTGATTCGACCAGAGATTGCTTTACGAAAGACGTGTGTTCCGAACGTTCGGAGTCTCGGAGTGCCCCTTTCAAATGTGACTTTACACGGCCAATCCAATACAATGCAGGTTTAATACTGTGTCGCTCCGCTTGAGTTCACACATAAACGTCCCTCCTTCGATGGGATGGCCTTGCTCTGGTGACAGACTTTTACTCTGTCGACATGAGGCAGTCAACTGGCTTCATACTGGTCTGGATTAGCGAGAAAAAACCCCATGAAAGTATGATTATGACTGCTGGGAAATCTTGTTAACCACTCAGAGAATAACAAAATAACTCATAAATCCTGCCTCCGATGGCTGGAAATGCCCTCCGTAAACCTGAATCTTTACAGTACGTCTGTAAAACAGGCCTGTTACAGCTCACTGTGCGGGGCAGCATGTGAAATGGAAAGCTGCTTTAAGGAGCAGGCAGAAACAGCTGCAGTCTTAGGGACAGCTGGATAAGTAGCCTGGCAGAATGTTTGTAAGACGGCGTGTTTGTGCATATGTGTTTGGACCAGGGCTCTGTTAGGAAGTCTAGACCAGCCAGGTCTGCGGTTTACAATAGGGAGGAAAGAATTGAGTGTTTATGTGTTTGTGTGTGTATGTGTCTGTGTGTCTGCATTTTCCTTGATGACAGTTAATTTTGACGCCATGTCGTGCATCATCGCGTTGCTTTGCCACACCGGGTTACGTACACACGCAGGCGGACTTTTAGGGACCCTGTGCTGACCTCCGGTAAACTTCCATTCAAGGTCAAATGTCAAATATGAGGAAAGGTGGAGAGCTGATTGGTTGACCTCTGTCAACGCAGCTGGGAATTATATGTGTTTGTTGTTTCTTTCAGGAGTGTGTTTGATGAACGAGAGGACAAAAGTGAGAATAGAAAGAGACTGTGGGTTTGTGTGCATGTGGGTGAATGCAGAAGTCCGTATGTGTGTATGTGTGTGTGTGTGTGTGTATGTGTGTGTGTGTGTGTGTTTGAAGGGGGGTTTAGGTCAGGGTAGGGTCCCTGAGGTGAGCCTGTTTTTCCTCCAAACATGGCGCCTCACATTTCCTTTTATCTCCCTCTTTTATCTGGACGTGATTCATTACTCTATTTGTTTTTCTTCACCACCTCTCTTTCTCCAATCCCCCCCGCCACCCCATCCCTCTCCTGTCCTCGTTCTCCCTCCACTCCCTCCTTCTCTCTCTCCCCACCCCACCATCCCTCTCCAGTCACTCTCCTGCCCCTCTACACCTCCTCCATCCTGAATTGTACCCCCCTTCCCTCCATCCCCTTTCCCTAAACTCTTCCTACTCTTCCTTTCCTCCTCAACTGTGTTTCCACCTCCTGCTGTTATCTCTCCTTCCTCCTCCCCTCTCCCTTCTCTCTGCTCCTTCCACCCCTCTCCCTCTTCACCTTTCTCCTCTCCTTCCTCCTCCACACTCCTTCCTGCCCTCCTCCCCTCTCCCTTCCATTCCCCCCCTCCTTTCTCTCCTCTCCTCTCCTTCCTCTCCTCTTCTATTCTCCTTCCTCCTCCCCTCTCCTTCCTCCTCCCCTCTGCCTTCCCCTCTCTCCTCCTCCTCTCTACTCCTCCACTCACCCTCCCAGAGTGTTAGATGGTGGCCAACTGCACTGTGTAGCAGGCGTTCCACTGAGAGAGTGATTGATGATGATGATGATGAAGAGGCTCCGGTCACACACCCTTGAGACCGCGATGCTTTCCAAGCCTGTCAGAACCAGAGATATGCTCAAAGCCATTACAAACATAGCAGTAACCGCACGCGCTTAAAGTTACACACACCAGCCCTCTCTCTGTTTCTTGAGAATACCTAGTTTGTGCAAAGAAGACCAGTTTAACTTTGAATAACTGGAAAAAATACGTACACGCAAACACATGCAGACAGACCTTCACAAACTGTTGGTTCTTTTGTCGTTATGTAATCCAATACTTCTATAGGTTCCTACTTGATGAGCTTGGCACAGTATCTTTCTAATCAATTTAACAATGGTGACATCTCAATACTGTGGGGAAATCTGACCAGACAAGGAAAGGAACCAATTTGACCTTGTTGAGATCCAGCCCAGGCCTGTCTCCTGTACTGGGCCTGTCCAGATTGACATGCATGTTGTGTTCATGTTGTTCTCATTTAGCCAATACCGTTACCAGAGACTTGGCTTCGGTCCTTTTTAAGGAAATAGAAAACAGTCATAAAATGTTTATCAGAGTTAGAATTACAAGGCCTTTCTCTGGGTTCGCTGTTCTTTTTTCTGCCTTTTTTCGACAGACTGCCTGATTCAGCTTTATGAGAAGTAGCACATGGTATTTAGCCTGGCTGCTTTAGGGTATGTGTGCATGTGTATGTATGTGTGCATGTGTGTCTCTCTCTGTGTGTGTGTGTGTGTGTGTGTGTGTGTGTGTGTGTGTGTGTGTGTGTGTCGGTAGCCTGGCAGGGTTAGAAGTCCGAAGCCTGGCTGTGTTTACTTGGACTGCCACAGCTGCTCACTCAAGCTAGCATTTAACATTTATCCTAGCGTACCCTATTAGTGTTCATTGTATCTGTTGCCTAGCCTTAGTTTGACTGAATTCACTAAGCCTGACATTGCCACTCACAGGGGCTAGGTGCTATGGACTTCAGCCAAGGCTCATAGCATTTATCCATAGTGTAGCATAACACATGGTGGCATAGCCTGCTTGTTGTAGCCAGATTCATTACTTTACTGTCTATGTAGCTTAGCATAGTTTAACCGCATTTATCTTACCTCAGCGTAGCTTAGCTTAGCATTGGCCGGACTGGGCAGTTGGCAGCATGTGCATGCAGACCGTTGTAGTCTTTCTAAATTAGCTTCACCGTTCACAGGGCTCTGTCTGCCTTGTCTCAACCACAAGAAAAAAAACCTTGCGTGTTTGATTACCAGCTCCTGACAAAACGAAACAAGAGGAAACGACGTCCATTGATATCATAAACATCCTTTCCGGATAAGTAAAATGGGGTCGTTTTGATTAAAACTCACGGGGGTTAGGCCTATAGAGGAACAAAAGATAGAAGATTAGCCATGAACTTGGCAGAGAGATGGTCGACTGGGTGGATGGTCTGGTTCGTACACAAGGGTTTCATAAGGACTTTGTTGGCTCTGTCTGAAAATACCCTCGCTTGTTTTGTTCAACGTAGAGTGAGATAATACCAGTGGACACTCTTAAATTAAATGTTCAAATCAAATCATATTCATTTCGATGTTTGTACACCCCAGATGTTATTAAAATGAAGACATTTCACCTGTTGTTTGCAGACATGTGAAGCAACAAACTTTCTAGTGTCACTCTTTACTTTCAGTTTGTTTAATTTATACACAAAAAACTGTGCTTTTTACTTCTTACTTTGTAACGCCAGACTTTTTAATTTAGTTTGAATCTGTATTTGATGGCACGACCAATATTATTTATTGTCATAGTGTGCCTTTTTTCCAGTTACTGTTTATCACGCACAGTAAACATAAGCCAATCCACCAAGCTACCACAGAGCGAGGCAGAACGCAACAAGAAAAATACTTTCGGAAAAACTTTCGAAAGGTTGGGATTTTGTTTTTTGAACTAACTCGTTTCATTCTCTTCCCTAGGATGACGAAGAGGGTATATGGGCATGACCACCGTCGCCACGGCAACAACAACTTTAAGCCTAAAGGGTGAGTGTCCCTCATGTCCATAGAACTGTGCGTTCACCACCACATGGCAGTCCAAACCCAGCTAGGTGCTCAGGAGCTAGTATTCCTGACGTCTGTCAGGAAGTGCTAAATGAGGCAACTGAATGTGATTGGCTGTTAGACAGCCCATCCATAGAGCCACCTTCTCCTTCCTGGTATTCTACCTTGACTGCTGCACCTACCTTGGTGTAGTTCCTCTCCTGTGGGCCCTGTGCCACACCTGACAGTAAATGCATGTGGTGAAAGAGAACTTTCCAGACAGTCGGCTCCAGCCCGGCCTGAGGAACAGTCCTGGTGGTTACCACAGCGACCGCACCACCGCTGGACCCCGGCTCGCTGAGCAGAGCGCGAGCGAAGCCAGCTCACTTTACCGCTTTGCGCCGCTTCCAGTGGACTCGGTGGTGGAGTTGACACGGAGGTTTACGGCTGCTCGGCTAAGTAATGGCTGCGGTCGCCCTGCCACCCCACTCTCCCTCTCTCCCTCCCCCACCTCTACCCCCCCACTCCCCCACCCCCAACCCACACTCGGCGCACAGAATTTGTGTTGAGCGCGGGCCGTACGGCTAGTGAACCATGTGGTAGTAACCCCGACGGCACTCACCAGCCAGAGAGAGCCAAGTAGGTCTCTGAGGTGATAAAAACGACAGAGTGAGAAAAACCAGAGATGGACGAGTCCATCTGACCACTCTCCTGTTTTTCAATCACACACATGTAGGCCAGTAAAGTTTTACCACAGTCCCCCACTCTGGTGCACACCAGCAGTGTGTGTGCGCGCCTGTGTGTGTGTGTGTGTGTGGTAGGTGGTTAATTACGATACACAACACAGCTCAGTCATAAGGTTTTTTTTATTTTTAGCTTTAAAAGCATAAAGTGAAGAATGCAGAGTCATAAAGGATAAATCCTGTTGTGTTTTATATCGAGACCCCCCATAGACCCAGGATGTCTTTGAACGCAGACCGGAGTAAAGTACCGTGTGCGTGTGAGACTGTGTGTCTGAACTCCTGCTTATCTGGCCACTTAGCTGTGAGCTCATGCTAGCTTGCATGGCCGTGTTGTCTATTGGCTAACTTCTCTGTGCGCCCACGGTAACGTTCTCCTAGCGCCCGCCATGCTAGCTGCTGTCAGAGTTTCCTGCTGTCCCTCTCTCTCCTTCCTACCCCTCAGGTGGTCTCTCGATCTGGGGAGAATTTCAAGAGCCCAGTCTGGTTAGTGGAAGTGAAGGATAAGAGGTGCCTGAAAGACTGTGGTTGAAAATGGTGGTGGACGTTTATACAGTATGTAAGATGTACGTGTGTGTGTGTATACAGTGAGCGTAAACAGTGTGTGTGTGTGTGTGTGTGTGTGTTTGGGCGGGGGTGGTGTGGAGGGGGTTGAAGTGTACAGGGCCAGACCAAACACCAGACCGCTATCTATAATGTAGTCCATGTGTGTAAAGAATGCAGCCGTGTTAGGATTCCCTCTAATGAAACCATCTAAACTGTTTTACCTTCTCACTTCTCTCTTTTTGCCTCCTTTGGAATATTCACTCGAGAAACAATCCGTGTGTGTGTTCCGATCTATCTCCACGGCAACAGAGGGTCTTGGACAATACTCCCTGCTCCCGATGGGAGTACACTCCCTTATCCCACCCTCCAAGTGCCTCTTATCCAGACCTAATAGAATAAGCCAGACACATTAGCCTTTAGTGCGCCGCAGCGTAGCAACTAGCGCTATCAGTGGGACTCATCTATCCGCCACTGTTATTCTGGGGGTGCTCAGTGCTAGCACGGCTAACATTTATTAGCCGCTCTCTATGGGAGAACAGATGGGAGCCATTTAGCGGTGTGTAGCCGTAGCGCAGTTAGGCCAGGCCTAATCCCCATATCCTGTCTCACAGTGAGCCCTCCTTAATATGAGAAAACAGAGATGACAGGACTGATAGACACAGGAGTGGGGATCACACTGTGTGTGTGTGTTTAAAGTTAGGGTTATATGCAATTATCTGTCTGTGTAGACTCGTGAATTCAGGAGCTTGGGCGATTGTGCATACCCTAGAAAAAATAGCATCCATGTAATATCTGTTTCTAGGTTGGTAATGATTGGTCCATTTTTTGTTTTGTAGATTTTTTGTTGTTGCCCTATTGGCCTCAGATCTCTCTCTAATGAAAAATAAAAGTCTTCTGGACAGAGAGAAGAAGATGGTATGAAGTGAGGGAGAGAGAGAGCGAGAGGGGTGGAGGAAAATATGAAGAGAGAGGGGGAGAGAGAGGGAGAGGGGTGGAGAAAGATATGAAGAGAGAGGGGAAGGGAGCGGGGGAGAGGGGGTGAGTAAGATATGAAGAGAGAGGGGTAGAGGAAGATACGAAGAGAGAGGGGGAGAGAGAGGGGAGAGGGATAGAGGAATATATGAAGAGAGAGGGGGAGATTAAAGAGGTGGAGGGGGTTCTGGAAACATTAGTCCTTGATCCCACCATGAAGTTATTTGTACTGAATGAATAGAAAAGACAGTGAAAGGCTTCCCAGGCCTGAAGGACAGAGAGAGAGAAATGGAGAGAGAAGCCTTCAACAGGTTAGAGGAACAGGAAGGCGAGAGGAGAGGGGGGAGGGGAGATGAACAAGGAGAAGGAAGGGGAGGGGAGAGGAGAGGTAAGAGGAGAGGTGAAGGTAGGGGAGGAGAGAGGAAAGAGGAGAAGGGGGAGAGGAGAGGAGAGGAAAGGGAAGAGGAGAGGGAAGGGGAGAGGAAAGAGGAGACGGGAGGGGAGAGGAAAGAGGAGAGGAGAAGGGAGGACAGGAGAAGGGAGGGGAGGAGAAGGGGAGAGTAGGTGGGAGGGGAGAGTAGAGTAGGGGAAAGTAGAATGGAGGAGGAATTGAATGGAGGGGAGGAGAGAGGAGAAAGGGAGGAGAGAGCGGAGAGGAAAGGAGAGTTGAGGAGAGAGGAGAGGCGTTGGAAGAGGACAATAGGGGAGGACTTTGGGCTTAGCGTATTTAGGTCCGCCTTCCTTGTTTCGTGTGTGTGTGTGCGTGCGCAAGTGTCCATATGTGTGTGTCTGTGTGTCGGACTGTGTGTCGATGCTCGGCGGCATCTCTTTGGTCACCAGTCACCCGTCCCATTAGGGGTCACAGAAGGTGGCCGACCCTGCCCATCCCTCAGCAAGCTGTCAGCCTCATACGGCTTCAGGGGTCAAAGGTCACATCATGGTCTATGAGCATGAGTGGGGCGGGGTCAACGCCACGCAGCACAGACACACCTGATCTGGGACAAAGACTCTAACAACACCTGGGCAGGCCACAATGACAGCTAGATCTGAAGTGAATGGGATCGGTTGATTGGTTGATAACTCAATCAAACAATAAATGATTTGTTTAAAAAAAAGTACACACAAATCCAATATAGGACCTTCGTTCAATATTCCCTTTACCACAGTATATTATGCAAAGGTTCAAGCTCACGTCAACCAATGTCTTGATATTTACTAATCATTGACTGACCGTTCATCATTGTTATAATCATTGCCTTGAGGGGTTTTTACTCGATAGTCCTCCACAGAGTTGCTTTACGTTTAAAAGATACATGAAGGACTATAAGCCAGGACTCTTCACCTCCTACAGTTGCAAAATGTCAGTGCTTTAATACTGTTCTCTCTCCGGAACAGCAGTCGTCTAGCCTGGGAACTAGCTGAATCTGTTTTATCATGACTGTCAGACAAGCTGCCTTCGCCTCCCCCCACTGCCCCACACTGTCTGGTAGCTTCAAGGTGTGACAGGACGAGACCTTGAAGGTGGGGTTAGGAAGGAGAGGAGAAAGGGGGGATGTGAGGAGGGGGAGGGACTTCCGACAAGTTTTTTCACGTTGTGGTCCTGTGGTTTTTATTGAAGTTGTTCGGGGGGGGGACAGTGGCCGGGTGTCTCACAGAGCAGGCGGTGTGAAGAACGTTTACACACCCTGAGCACAGTCATTACAATGGAGAACGCCCCCCTCACCCACCACACACCGCATACACACAAGCACAGACAGTGTGATGATTAGGGTGCTCTTAACACTTCCTCCTGTGGTTGTGTTACCTGAGTCAGCAGTTTACGGGCAGGTGTGCGCGCGTGCGTGCGCGCGTGCGTGTGTTGTTTTGTGTCAAGTCATCCTGTCTGTTCTCCTCCATCACTTCCATCTGTCTCTGACTGCACTCTTTTTCCCTCATCATCCCTGTCTCTCTCCATCTCTCTCGACCCCTAACTATCTTCCTGTCCCTCCGCCCTCTCTCCCTCCCCCCTCTCCCTCGCTCGTCCTCTCTCTTTCTCTCCCTCCCTCTCTGTTTCTCTCTCTGTCTGGACATGCCTGCTGTGATTCACACCTTTACTCTGCGTACCTTTTTATGCTTTGCCCAGTGCTCTTCGCTCCACCCCCCTCCCCATCCCCCCCATTCCCCCCAT
>BROE01000021.1:5356654-5367047 GCA_036571765.1 Plecoglossus altivelis | reverse complement strand
CTCTCTCACACACACACACACACACACTCTCTCTCACACACACACACACACACACACACTCTCTCACACAAACACACACACACACTCACACACACACTCACACACACACACACACTCTCTCTCACACACACACACACTCTCTCACACACACACACACACACTCTCTCACACACACACACACTCTCACACACATACACACTCTCACACACATACACACTCACACACTCACAAACACGCGGATGCTCACACACACACACACACACTCTCACACACATGTGCATGCACACACACACACATTCTCACACACACACACGCGCATCCTCACACAACATGCTCACACACAAACAAATGCTCTCACACTTACACACACGCTCACACACACGCGCATGCTCACACACGCTCACATATACACTCTCACACACACACACACACACACACGCTTACACACACACGCTCATGCATATACAGACATGCACATGCTTAAACACACACCCAGACACATGCAGCACGCAAACCCACACACATCCAGCACGCATACACACACTCTCTCACACCCACACACATCCAGCACGCATACACATACTCTCTCACACCCACACACATCCAGCACGCATACACACACTCTCTCACACCCACACACATCCAGCACGCATACACATGCTCTCTCTCTCATACACACACACATCCAGCACGCATACACACACTCTCTCACACCCACACACATCCAGCACGCATACACACACTCTCTCACACACACAAGCTTAATTCCCGGTTCCCTCCACCCATGCTTAGTGAACCATTAGTCCAAATGAAGCCAGTCTACCTACACAACCACACTCTCTCACACACACACACACAGACACACACACTAACACGCTTCCAAGTTCCATCCTTGAGGCTGACACATCACCATGAGCATGCTGCCCCTGGCCCATCACTTCCCGACAGGAGAGCGTCCCTGCCAGGAACGAGCCAGGCTCCAGACCCATCTGTCTGCATCGGAATCAGGGATCAGATAGTCGCAGACACACACAACACAAACACGCACGCTGATGCACTTTCACACACAGCCACACACGTGCGCACGCTCACACGCGATTGGTGGGAGCAGAGGGAAGAACTGGGCCGGGAGAGTGGAGGATTGGATGGTTAGTGGTTTTAGATATGCATAACATGCGAGCATATTTTGGGTTTCCTATCTTATTTATCCCGGTGCTGATTTGTTTGGGTGCGTGTGTGTTTGCCTCAAATACGTGTTTGTACAGTGTGCGTGTGCGTGTGAGTTTGTGTCAAATACGTGTTTGTGAAGCGTTTGTGTGCGTGTGCATTCATGTGGGTGGTTAGACCTGGATGTTTGGATGCATGGACATGTCAACGCGCACGCAGAGATGTCTGTGTGTGTGTGTGTGTACACACGTAAGTGTGTGTGTGTGTTCACGTAAGTGTGTGTGTGTACACAACAGTGTGCGTCCACATACGTATATGTGTACACTTAAATGTGTGTGTGTACATGTAAGTGTGTGTGTGCGTGTACACATAAGTTTGTGTGTGCGTGTGTGTGTACACATAAGTGTGTGCGTCCACATACATGTGTGTGTTGTTTGCTGTGCCTTCAGGGTTGTCTGGAGATGAGGAGAATTCCGGTAGGTATACTTTCTGATTGGCCCAGGGAGCGATGCTTTTCTGATTGGTTGTTTATCCTCAGGGATCTATTTTGGTTTCATTGATGCGTCTCCAGTGAATCTCCATTCTAGAGGGTCTGGATGGAACCACTGAATCTACAAACACACACAGACACACAAAAACACACAGACAGACAAGCATACACACACACACACACAGAGAAACACACACACTCTCTTTCCCTGCCGCTGGCTGTGTGTTTGATGTGAGTGTGTTTGACGTAGCAAAACAGAAACAGCAGTGCCTGGTTTTGTGTTTCCAGCGGAGCCTTCTAGAGCTCGGCAATGGTTGCCGATGGTAACATAACGCGCTAAGTGGCCAGGCATTATGGATCAACATCAGGTTCCTTTCTTATGGCGTATTTAGCCGTGCTACATACTGATAGCATGGCCCAATAGCATGTTTTATATCCAGCAGCATCACAGAACTCAAGCACACAGACAAACCAACAAAAAAAACTCAACTCCAGATTAGATGTCTGTAAAGAAGCGTGGAGAGAGGGGGGGGGGGAGAAATCATGATGAAATAGACAAAGAAATCGAGATAGCGAGTGAGCAAGATGTCGAGAGACTCAATCAAACTCCCCTATAAGGCCAGTAGAAGGCTATAGAACGGACAGATCAAGCCGGGCACCCTACACATCAATGGCTGCTATTGTGTTAGTGTTAGCATAGCTTATAGCTTAGCACTGTCAGTGTCTGTGTCTCCACTGTGGCCCCTAGGCCCTGCGGCCAGGATTAGCGTTAGCGTTAGCATTAGCGCTGGGTGGTCCGTGGCTCACTGAGCTCAGAGCAGTGTTGCTGCAGCCGCAGCGCACCAAGCACACTCCTGCTAGCTGGCTGAGACAGGGCCCGGGTCAGTCCGCTTCCTGTTTTATCCTGAAATCCACCCTCTCCCTCGAACTGCTCCCTAACCTCTGGAAAACGGCAAACACATTTTGTTCGGTGTGCAGGTTTTCAAAAACAATTTGTTGGACGTCTCTCTTTTTCTCTCTCCCATGCTCTCTCACACACAAATACACACCCAGCACACCCCCAGCACACACATGTTCCCTATAACCCAACTCACACAAACAGACAGAGACCCTGATGGAAGGCAAACTCTCGGGGCCGGGCTGTTCACGTCTGCTCAGGCCGACCTGAGAGAGGACAACGTAAACACGCAGTCACACACATAAACAAGGAGGGAGTCCAGTTACAGCGGGCACCCAGGGAGAAAACGCTCTCTCTTTTATGGAGAAAGTATTTGTGTAATTTGTTTATGTGGGATTACAGAGCCCTAATGGGGAAAATGGCCTTTCTCTGTCTCAGAATACACCTGAGTTCAATTTCACTGGATGTCTGAGGCAGATCGTAAAGATGACATACCAGATCTTGTTTCGTTTTCTCATTCTTTCTCTCTCGCTCTTGACTCGCACTGGCGCGCCTTCGCTTTCTCCCCATACTTGTTCTTCATCTTTATTTTCTGCTCTTTACCATCTCTCTTTGTCTCCTCTCTCTCTCTCTCTCTCTCTCTCTCTCTCTCTCTCCCTCTTTGTCCCTTCTCTCTCTCTTGGTCTCTCTTCTCTCTCTCTCTCTCTCTCTCTCTCTCTTGGTCTCTCCTCTCTCTCCATCCGAAGTGTCTCTCTTCCTCAACATTTTGTGTCAACTGTCGTTTTTTCCAGAAATCTTTCACTCATCGGTGGAAAGGTTGTTGACCCTACCTGTGTTTTTATGAAGGCTCAGCTTCTAACCAGTAAAGGCATTTCTATTGGGGTCTAAAAGGCAAGCAGCAGGCCCTTCTATTCTCTCGCGCGTCACTGGAGCAGAGCTATATCGGCACCATGTTGCTTCCAAAAACACACACTCACTTACAAACACACACACACACACTTACACCAAACAGCTTACCATGTGTTTTAACAAACAAGAGCTGTTCAGCTTGGCATTCTCTACATACGAACTGTTTGAGCTAGAAGAACTAGCCTTGAACATGTGTTAACCGCGCTGTTCTCAGCTCTGGGTAATTACACACACGCACAGTTATTCTCTGAGTCTGCTCTGTCTGGGCCGCTGCAGTGTTGTGGTCTTGGTTGTTGTTATTGTCGTGTTTGTTGTTCAACGTGGCTCGGCAATTTGTTTCTGGTGGTGTGTGCGTCTGCAAATCAACATTCCATTTTGGCTGATGTTGTTTGCTTAGGGAATGACTGGGCTCATGCCATGCTTTTTGTGTGAGGGAGCGTACGTGCATGCGTTCCTGTTGATGACATAGGTGTGGGTCAGAGTTCACAGATAGCAAGGCAGGTAATGGGTATCAGGCACTGTGGGAAGGAACAGAACCAGAGAGAGGGTTTGGACAGGAGACCTCCATGCTTGCCATGACCTGAGGGGTCTGTCTACTCACTGACCCTCAGTCACACACACTCACACGCACACTCGCACACAGGCATGCACTCACACACAGAAACAGTCCCTCGCTCTATCAGGGGTCCATCAGGTGTATGTGCTTGCTAGATCAGCGAGCGGGTTGCCAGATCAGCGAGCGGGTTGCCAGATCAGCGAGCGGGTTGCCAGATCAGCGAGCGGGTTGCCAGATCAGGGTTGAGGGTTTCCATATGGTTAGCAGAGACCCAGTCACCCACAGAGATGATAGCCGGCCCGGTGGGGTTTTATCAGTGATGTCAACTGCGATGTCGGCCAAAAGTGTCCCACACAGACCCACCGTGACCTAATGAGACCAGAGAGAGAAAGAGAGAGGAGAGAGACAGAGAGAGAGACAGAGAGAGAAAGAGAGAGGATGGGAAGAAATGTGGACGCAGATTGTAGTGTTTGTCTCTGTGTACACTAGAGAAATGGTGTGCGTGTGTTTACGAGAGCGTGTGTGCCTGTGTCGAGTCGCTGCATAGCACCCCAGCTTTATCATGAGCGTGGAGACTGAAAACATATTAACAACTGCTGAGAGATGTTTTTGCTGACATTTCGTGCGTTTCCCCCTCGAGGAAAGACGAAAAACCAATAGAGAGGGAGCCCCTAGAGAGACCAAGAACGTCTGCCTGTGTGAGGAATGCAGATACTGTAGCTCCGTGACTTGGAACACTTTGTTGTTGCTACTGATGAGCAGAAACCTTGTCTGTGTCACAGTCCCTCATCCCTTTGTATCAGTGGTGCATTTCTAAACACAGGAAGTGGTGTTTGATTTCTCAAACCTGTGTGTGTGTGTGTGTGTGTGTGTCCTTTAGGACTGGCCCTCATCAGGATCTAGGAGGCAGGTGTCCTGTCATATACATCACTCAAACATTCCTCCGCCACACACACACACACACACAATTGACACGCACCTACAGTGCACACACCTATTTGTTTTTTCAAACAAACCCACTCGCCCCCCCTCCCAAAAAATGCTTTCTTCTCTTGCAACATGGTCTTGTCCTTTGGGCATTGGTGTGTGTGTGGGGTGGCAAAGGGGCCCAGTGATAATCTGTGTTCCTGTCTGAGTGCAGCGCTGAAGGCCCGGGATGACAGAGAGGATTGTGGGTGTCATCTGTGGGATTAAGGGGTAATGAGGATCACTGACAGATGAGACAACAGAGTGGTTGTAACACACACACATACACCGGTCACACACACAGTCACGCTCACACACACTCACAGACCATTACAGAGGCGTATCAAAGGGAGCAGTAAGCCCTGAGTCACGCTCGTGTGAGCAGACTCTCCCAGCCTGCACACCTCTGACGAGAGCGGAGAGGGAGATCTTCTCTCGCCTTCTCTCTCTCTGTCTGTCTGCCTCTCTATTGCGGCCTCGCCGTCTCTCTCTCTCTCTCTGTCTGTCAGCCTCTATATCGCTGCCTTGCCTTCTCTCTCTCTGTCTGTCTGCCTCTCTATCGCTGCCTCGCCGTCTCTCTCTCTGTCTGTCTGCCTCTCTATCGCTGCCTCGCCGTCTCCCTCTCTGTCTGTCTGCCTCTCTATCGCTGCCTCGCCGTCTCTCTCTCTCTCTCTCTCTCTCTCTCTCTCTCTGTCTGTCTGCCTCTTTATCGCTGCCTTGCCTTCTCTCTCTCTGTCTGTCTGCCTCTCTATCGCTGCCTTGCCTTCTCTCTCTCTGTCTGTCTGCCTCTCTATCGCTGCCTCACCGTCTCTCTCTCTCTCTGTCTGTCTGCCTCTCTATCGCTGCCTTGCCTTCTCTCTCTCTGTCTGTCTGCCTCTCTATCGCTGCCTTTCCGTCTCTCTCTCTGCCTGTCTGCCTCTCTATCGCTGCCTCGCCGTCTCTCTCTGCCTCTCCGCCTCTCTCGGTGGCTCTTGGCCTCTCTCTGCTTCTCCCTCCTTTTATCTCTCTCACTCTGCCGCTCTCTGTCTCTCAGCCCCTCTCTGTCCATCTGTCTCACTTTCTCTCTCTCTCCCTCTGTGTACATACAGGTGTGCTGAGTGAGGCAGGGTTGGCGTGGAGCTGCACCGCTCCTGGAACACCACTTCCCTGTTTTTCCCTGGCGTCAGTCTCTGCTGCCTAATACATTGATATGCACAGGCATGCTGGCCTCAGCTCTGGTATTTTACACACGCACACACACACACACATGCAGTACAAACACACGCATGCATACAGTATACACACATGCACACGTACACACGCTCCCAAACAGTACACTTTGTTTGCAGTAGTGCTCTGTGGTGTTTTAGTAGCAGCGATGTGAGATGTTGTTGGGGGGAGTACACATCTTCAATATCTGACATTCCATTCGCAGACTGAGATATTTGCTCCTTGCATTAAATCACAAAGTGCATATTTTCACAGAGGAGTGGCTTTGTGTACCCGAGTCTGCTTCCTCTTGATTTCTACAGTTTTACTCAAACCAGAATTGTGCACCACGGTCACCAAGGCAACAATGTTGCTCTTCAGCTTTCTTCAAAGGCCTCCGTTTTTCCCCCCATCAACATTTTTGTAAACTTGCCCTTCTTTTCATCTCCGGTCTTACAGTCGTAGCAAATAATCACCGTCCAATCGCAGGGCAGATAAGAGGGGGCCATGTAGCAGTGAGCCTGGTCCTCAGTAGTCGATTATAACCAGGAGAGCGTGCACGTGAGAGCGTGCCTGTGAGAGCGTGCATGTGAGAGTGTGCCTGTGAGAGCGTGCACGTGAGAGCGCTCCTTTTACAGGAACAACTTCTTTCATGTCATCATCTTGAACAGTGACCCCACTTTCAAGAGCATTTGCCACTTTTACTGGAATGTGTGTGTGTGTGTGTGTGTGTCCACTATCGGTACAATCCCTGAAAGCTGTACCAGGTCCAGAGAGTGTGTTTAATGAATGTAAGGGCAGGACTTCAAAGGACTGCAACCATAACTACACTCAAACACCTCCACAGATTGAAAGGCAAAAGAGAGAGAGAGAGAGAGAGAGAGAGAGAGAGAGAGATAGAGAGAGAGAGAGAGAGAGAGAGAAAAGAGGGAGGAATAAGGAGAGTAAGAGAGAGAAGGGATCTGAGGTTGGCTTAATCTTTCAGCTCGCTCTTGTCGTTTGGCAGCCCCACTCGACCCTTGATACAGTACACTGACGAGAGGGAGTGAGAGAGGGGGAGAGGCACCGAAATATGTGAGGGAATGGTGAGATAGTTGAGGGAGTGGATCAAATCAAAATAAGGAAATAGGACAAGAAATAGCTCAAGTCCATCCATCTTATTTCCAGCTTTTGGCAAATCTTTATTTCCATGACTAATATTTAGAGTACACCTCCTTTTTTTTGGTTGCGATATTTGGCCAACCTCAAGTTCAACAAGACCCCACTAATATTTGGACTTTTGGCTTTTCAAGTGTGCTCTGAACCAGAGCCATGTTGAAAGCCCAGCATCTGGGAAGGTGAGAGTGTGGCCGTGAAGAAGGAGACCATCTAGTACTCCAACATGGCCTCTGGGAGGTTTACGAAGAACTTCCTGTATAAAGCTGCCATGTCATCTTTTATCAGACGAAGATCTAAATCAGTTTTATTGTTTATGACTGTCATCAACACTCTGCACGTGGGATTCCTTGAACATGTTACATGTCATTAGGGGATATTTGTATGAGAATGGAAATACACACATTTTCATGTGTGTGTGTGTGTGTGTGTGTGTGTGTGTGTGTTTATGTGAGTTGTGTACCTGGTGACTTTAAGGTGTGTCTTGTTCTTTGATGTTTTGTAAAGGGCCTCCTTTAGGGGCATGTGTTCCAGTGTGTGTATAAGTGATGTGTGTTTGAGTGATGTGTGTTTGAGTGATGTGTGTTTGAGTGATGTGTGTTTGTGTGCGTGAGTGTGTCTGAGCGGTGTGTATTTGGTTCACCTTGCATTGGCCACCTGTAAGCCATCCACAGAAATTAGCGTCTTAAGTGTTGATGGTTAGCAGGCCTGTGCCGGGGTGGTGCACAGCACGGCTGACGAGGAGTTTGTGTGTGTGTGTGTGTGTGTGTGTGCGCGCATGTGTGCGTGTGTGTGTGTGCGAGCACGTGTGTATGTGTATGTGTGCATGCGTGTGTGTGTGTCTGGAGGGAGGGGGGGGGGGAACACATCTCAGACAGAGATGCTCCGCAATACGAGCATTTGTTTCTCATTTGTCGTGTCGGTGTGTCTAGTGTCTCTGGTCAGATACCAGGGCTTCAGTGTCCTGGCTGTAGGCCCGGTGCTGCTACAGGGGTTTGCTGGGATTCTGCTAAACACACACAACCTGCACTAATTACAGTCAGTAAACAAACAAGTCATTAATACCAGGCCCAAGGCGAGACACACACATACACACTCAAGCAGACAAGCTCACGTGTATGCACACACACTTGTAAACACATAGACATACAAACACAATTTTGCAAACACACAACTGTAACCACAGCGGGTCAACCACCCCCCGCGCACACACACACACTCTCCCCCCCTCCCCCCACCAAAGACAGAGAAAACAAAGCCTCTCATTGGCTCTGGGGCTTTGGATTGCTGGAGATTAATTATGTGGCCCTTGTTCCTGCTTCCTGTCCTCCGCTGGAGGACTTCCTGTGCCGGAGTCATGTGGTGCTGATTAGAGACCGCTGCCCTATAGGACCCTCAGGCACATTGAAGACACACACACACACACATAGAGGAAACCCAAGAGAAAGAACAGAGTGACCTGTGTCTCCCCAGACCGATCCACAGTATTGGATCGGTCTAGGGAGACAGATCTCTCTTTTCCTCTCTCCTTCCTCTCTTCTTCTCTCACTCTCTTCTCTCCCTCCTTTCTTCTCCTCTCCTTAATCTTCTTCTCTCCCTCCTCTCTTCTTCCCTCCTTCCTCCCTTCTTCTCTCCCTCTCTTCTCTTCCTCCTTTCTTCTTCTCTCCTTCCTCTTTTTCTCTCCCTCCTCTCTTCTTCCTTCCTTCCTCTCTTCTTCTCTCATTTATCTCACTTCTCTCCTTCCTCTTCTTCTCTCCCTCCTCTCTTCCTCTCTCCCTCCTCTCTTCTTCTGTCCTTCCACTCACTTCTCTCCTTCCTCTTCTTCTCTCCCTCCTCTCTTCTTCTCTCCCTCCTCTCTTCTTCTGTCCTTCCTCTCACTTCTCTCCTTCCTCTTCTTCTCTCCCTTCTCTTCCTCTCACTTTTTGGGTCCTATAGTGGGAAAACACAACCCGCCCACCATCCATCCTTTCAGTCTTTTCTTGGCTTCTCTAACAGAGATGAGCTTGAGAGGGAGATGGCTTATGGAAGATACAGTGTCACGATTGTAGTGTTTTTAGAAGGTAAACTGATATAGCCTACAATGCACAGTCCTGGTTATTCAGATCACATCCACCCATCCCAGTAAGACATGTGAAGGTTTTAGAAATGGAAATTTGGATTGACATTTTACAGCGTGTCATCAGAAATTCCGGGAGGTTTCCTTGATTGACTGTAACAGAATCGTCTTCTACCCTGCAGAGTAGAGAACGCATAGAGGGCTTCTCAGTCAAACGCTTATTTTTCTGTCTAACAATATCATTGGTGATAATTGTGGAAAATGGTTCTGTGGTTCAAACCAAGGACCCCCTTTCTGTCCTCTCTCCCTCCCTCTTTCTCTCCCTCTCACTCACTCCCTCCCTCTTTCTCTCCCTCTCACTCACTCCCTCCCTCTTTCTCTCCCTCTCACTCCCTCCCTCTTTCTCTCCCTCCCTTTCACTCACCCCTCCCTCTTTCTCTCTCTCTCTGTCTCTCGCTGTCCCACCCTCTTACTCTCCCTCCTTCTTTCTCCTCCTTACCCTCTCTCTCCCCCTCTCCCCCATCCTCTCTCCCTCCCTCTTCCTCTCTGTCTTTCTTTCCCCCCCATCTCTCTCCCCCTCCCTGAATTCCAAGGGGTGTTTCAGGGGAAGAGTCTACACCACCACTCTCTGAGGGGAAATTGTTAGCAAATGGGACCAAACTGCCACCCTGTTACCTCTACAAACATCACCCCAAGGTCTTTCATCCCCGCCCCTCCCTCCTCCCCGCCCTTCCATCCCATAATACCCTCATACCCTGATCTCTCCCTCACAGCCTGCTCAACGCAGGATTGGAAAGGTCAGAATGGCCTGGGCCACGCCTGATGCTTTGTATGTGTCTTTGGATGAGAATGGTTGCTAACGGAATGAAATGAAATGTAAATATGATATTATGTTCGGTTAGCGGACCACACTGAGGTCATTCACTTAGAGGTGGTTTATTGTCAATGTAATGGTTTTGACCCATGTGGTGAGCGCACACACACGCAGAAACACACACACGCGGATAC
>BROE01000021.1:5289154-5346654 GCA_036571765.1 Plecoglossus altivelis | reverse complement strand
TGAGGAAGAGGAGGAGGGGGATGGGGGGGGCAGGGAGAGGAGGAGGAGAGGGGGCTGGGTTCTTGAGTGGGCAGGGAGAGGAGAAGCTGGCATTTTGCTCTCTAATTCCAGCCGTCCTGGAGGCCTGGAGCGCTGAGAAGGGCCTCACTGTTGCTCTCCGGATCAGCCAGGTATTGCTTACATAAAAAGCAAGTGAAAACAGCTGTAGGGATAATTAGCTTGATTCTCCATTACATGCCATGAGGGCCAATAACTAAAAAATGGAGTTTTGTTTGGGTTAGAACTGCAGCCCCAACCAGGAGGAAGTTGTAAAAGTCAGGTGGAAAAAAGAGAGAGAGAAGAGAAAGAGAGAGGTGGGGGGAGAAGGAGAAGGAGAGAGCTCTTGAAGCAATTGTTCCATGGGAGATGTTCTGCCGTCCTGTTAGTCTTGATGGAGACCATATTTTCATCAGGATTTTTTTTTAAAGGCCATCCTTCCACTGTGCGCGTGTGTGTGTGTTTTGTTGCACAGCGTGTTTGTTCAGGTTGTACATCTCTTCGCCCAACTCTGACATTGTGATGGTCTACTCCTGACCTGGCTGTGAAAGCTTACTGTTCAAGCAGTCTAAAATCATTTTGTGAACTACTTCACACGAGCCTGTTTGCAAGTATGTGCAAGTGACTATGACATTTACCTTGGATTTACATGTTTACCTGCAATTCTTCTAGGGCGTCAACATTAAGTAGTGAATCCGATAGTGGTCGTTTTTTAAAGACCAAAAGATTTGTTGTATCATGTTTCTGCACTTCAAGTCCTATTTTGTGAGGCAGGTAATAGTCGACACATGATATTTCACTATAACCTTGTCTTAAAAGCTGACTAAAATCCTGATTACAAAAAATCAAAAAGCAACAGTAACTTTTTTTCCTCCCTAAAATGAACATTTCCATGAGAATCCTCACAAGTATTGTTTAGGGATTTCTTTCTGTTGAGACAGAAAATAACCTGAAAAGTCGATCCAATCTGCTGTCAACTTATCTCCTCCAACGGTTTTCATCCAAGACGTCTACCCTTCTCTCAGAAAACAGCTTAGTTTACATCTCTCCGCTCGGAGAGTTAGGGGGAAACTTTGTACTGCTAAATCAATTAAAACATTTCCCCCCCCCATTTTATTTAACAGCATAAGAATAAGAGGAGGATAATTGGTATTTGGAAATGGAAAGAGTAGAGTTATTCCATAGGTGGTCCTAAATTTGGCAGGGTCCTTTTTTAGAAGCAGTTTACATTAGTGCCACTTAAAGATGAAGAAGATAGCAGGCTAATCTGCTGCAACCACACTGCACCTTCTGACAAGGTCAACTGGTCATACTGGGAGAGAGACTGATGAGCTGACTGGCTAGCTAGCCGGCTTGCAAGCTGGCTGGCTAGCTGGCTGGCTGTTTGACTGGCTTGCTAGCTGGCTGGCTGGGAGACAGGCAAACAGACCGGCAATCAGGCAGCCAAACAGACAAGCAAACAGATGGGCAAACATCAGACATTTTCTGGCAGACCAAAACATTTCCTGGATCGAACCATGAAGTGTGATGGATCAGACATAGTTCTTATGGCTCGTCTGAGCTCTGCATATCTTAGATGATCTAATCATCGGATCCAGATAGCATAGTTACATTGCATGAACATGAGAAAGAGTTCATCTGGGTCTGATCGAACAGAACCAGACAATGCACAGAACCATACAATGCACAGAACCAGACGATGGGGTGAAGTGGAGGAGTGAGAGAGGAGGGGGAAAGAGTGGGAGCGAGAAGGAAGGAATAAATGAGAAGCAAAAGAACTGGAATTGAGATTGGGGGATGATGAAGATGAAGATAAATAGCATCTCTTTCGTCCGTCTGAGGGGGATAAATGCTAGCGAATTTCGACTCATTTGTCTTCATTTTTTGATAAGACTCTGATAAGAATGCATAGAGAGCTGATAAAATGGATGTTCTGTGATACATATTATTCATAATGCTGCTGTATTACGTGAGAATGCAGGATTCTTTTTCAGGATGTGGGAGGGTGTGTGTGTAGGAGAGAGAAAGAGAGAGGTTGCGTGTGTGTCTGTCGCTGTTTATCTGAGGATTACAGAGTACTTCACAGTTGGGAAGGCCAATGACGTCATCTCCCAACCTAAAGCTCACTTGCAGCTATAGTAGTGTTCTACCAGCAGAGCGATCCATGTCCTGCAATGGCCTGTGTGACCTCTCATCACTGTGTACTAACATAATCAAACTTATTTATACATAAAAAATAATAATAATAAAAAATAAATAAATAAATAAATAATATATATATATATATATACATACATATTATATATATATATACATATATATATATATATATGTATATATATATACTGTATATACTTCACATGTGTCTGGAATATATTCCTGTTCAAGTAAGTGTTCATTGTAAAGTAGAACTCCCGTGTGTCAGCCTTGTTCAAAAAATCTTGGTTCATGTCATTATGTCGTAATTGTGATTGGACACTAAGTCAATAGGCGTACATCTAATAGATCATTCTCAGAGCTTGTTACAGTAAATAAGTGATGAAGCAACGCAGGCGCTAATTGCTATCATACTATGCTATCGCCTCTCTACAGTACATAGCCAGCAGACACGAGCCATTCCCTAGACCTTCACACATGCAAAAGATAAAACGCGCTTACAGTCGTCCAGACATTCTCACACACACACCTACACACCTTCACACGCGCACACCTTCACACACATTTCCTGCGCTGACTTGTGAAATAAACACCGGTAGATAATCACACGCATGTACACGACCGCAAACACGCCGCACGTCATAAACATTCGTCCGGAGACACGCGCACACACGCACACTGTGTCTGGTCACCCAGGCGTTGCGTGGGACCGTGTGGTCTGAATGCTGCTGTTGTGCCTTGGCAGTGAGGTGCTGACAGAGAAGAAAGAGGAGCAGCATACAGACCCATCCACAGGCCATTCTGACCTGGCAGGGGCCCTATTTGTTGATTCTTCGGGCCCCAAAATCATTAATTAAAGTGCAGACGACGGCGAGGTAACCCGAGAGGCGTCCTCCGCCACACACACGCGCGCACGCGGGCACACGAACGTACGTAGGAGCGCACGCGCAGCCTGTGAACAAGCGGCCCCCGCTGAACCGTGCTCGCATGCAGGCATGAGCAGACATGCACATGCACACACACACTGTTGCATAACAAATGATGGCACTTGGTTTAATTGCTGCGGCTGTTTATTTCTCTCTGACTGTAATGGATGGTGCTCTATGGCCCGGCAGCCAATGGGAAGCTAGGCAGGGGAACAGGAAGTGAGGAACCAGCTTTCCAGACCTGGGTGTATTCCGCCAGATTCCACACAAAGAACGGGTTACCTTCACACGGTGTCCATGTTCAAGCTAATGTGCTATCTCCTCTTTCTCTATCTGAATCGCAACAGTTTTTCCTCGCCCCGCTACTTGAACCAGTAGATACAACCACCATCTTTCATTTCCCGCTCTCTCTCTCTCTGTCTCTCTCCCTCTTCCCCGTCCCACAAACACACATTTGTGTTTGACTTCTTGTCTGTTGCCCCCCACCCCCCAAGTGACTGATGATAACGCAGCCAGTGATTGGTGGGTATTTTCGAGATTCCTGTTTGCTCAGCCAATGAGGCGCCCAGTTCTCGCTGGACATACATCATTGTTTTTTTTTTCAACTCAACCCACAAGAAAAAAAATTAAAGGACTGAGTTTGTTGGCGACTTTGCCACGGTCTAAATAACAGACACATTCCAATAGAGTTTGTTACAAATGAGCACTTGATGTTTGGGCTGGTGCCAGATTCATTTAAGGCATTCTTAGGGAGCTTGGGAGATTTGCCAGATTGCTGGTGGGACTGAACAGTAGAGTTGGAAGAAAGAAAAACTCAAACAAACTTCTCCAGAGGAGACCACTTTCTGATCCTTTTTCTGTTGTTCTGCAGTGTCTTACCTGTAAATAACCAGGCGTCTGTGTGTGTGTGTGTGTGTTGTGTGTGTGTTACGTGTGTGTGTGTGTGTGTGCGTGTGCGTGCGTGCGTGTGAAACCTGTAAGGAGCCAGTTACTGATGTCTCTCTCAGGTCAAAGGAGAAGCATTGACAGACTATGTGCTGTGTAGTAAATATGTGCGTGTCAGTGTGTGCGTGTCAGTGTGTGCGTGTCAGTGAGTGCGTGTCAGTGTGTGCGTGTCAGTGAGTGCGTGTCAGTGTGTGCATGTCAGTGTGTGCGTGTCAGTGTGTGCGTGTCAGTGTTCTCATCCATAGCCATCTGTGTGTTCTATCTCTCACACTAATATTTGTCTCTATTTTTCTGTTTGCAGCTGCTGAGGAGTCAGGCAGAGAGTGGACCCAGAGCATCACACAGACACACATCACACAGACACACACATCACACAACGCACACACACACACTTCTCACAACACACAACACACTAACACACTAACCCACAGCACGGACCGCATCGTCCAGATAAGTGGAGTTTCTCTGCAGTTCCACAAGGCAGAGTGCTACAGCTCCCTCCAGCACCCCACATCGCTGCGGCGTCCACACAAAGCAGTGCTACGCTGCACGGTTCACCACAGTGTGATCAACTGCAGCGCACTATGACCGGGTCTTGTTTACTTAGCGATAGCCACCTAGCATTAGCATTAGTGCTGATTAGGCTAACTCAACAACATGGACCTCGAAATCCACAGAGACCTTCTTCCATGTACCGTGCCAAAAGAGCAGACCCCTTCAGACAAGAGGCGATGAAGTGGGAGGGGGGTGGGGAGGGGGGGGGGGGGGTGGGGGCTCCTTGCTGTGGAGAGAGGGGGAGGTGGTGATCACTATGCGGAGCCAACGCTGAGATCTGATGGACCTATTGTATCCTGGCCCAGCCCGGGCCTGGCCTGGCCCAGAATGCCTCAGATCCAGGACGAGCCTACAGCTCCCCCACCTCCACAGCTGAGCCTTAACCACACAGACCCTGGATCGGCCCATGGCCCTCATACCCTCCCCCTCGGAGGAATACCCTCTCTTCCATTCATACTTGGTTTCCTTTGCTGTCCTTTTGCCCTTCTGTACTCTGTTTTAATGATGTGTATCACGTTTTGGTTCTGTTTTTCTACTTCCACAACATTTCTGAGTGCTTTCTTTGGGGGGAGTGGGAAGGGGGGGGGGGTCTTGCTCGCTTTGTAACACTCGTGCATGTTTGGGGTGTGTTCCGTGTGATGTTTTATTTGGATCTTGAATAATGCATGTGTTTATACAACTTTGTTTGGTTGACCGTGTGTGTAAACTGTGACTAAGACTAAAGTTGGAGTGAAGAAGGTGTTTTTTTTCTCTCCCTCTGGATGACTTGAAGCATTCAGATCAATTGTGAGGTTTGATGGTGTGTTTTTCTATCGTTCAAATTATTCCAACCCTCCGCTCCCTGAAAAGATAATCCAGCAGCGTTTCATGTGCAGTTGGTGTGTCTTAAAAGTGTATGTGCTTGGATGTTAGAGCTGAAGGGTGCATTATACTCATTGCTCTCAAATCCTTCTACAGTATTCTGCAGTAATCAACCAGTTTCTGTTCTTTGAATAAAGGTTTGGCGGTTTTTTCTCACTGACTAGAACTCTTTTAATTTGGCTTACATCACTAGTTAACACTTAGATAACATTTAAACTGGGAATGATTGTTTCAACATCTACTGATGCTAAGCTAAGGGCAGCTGTGGGCAGACTGGGATTAACTGTGCGAGTTGAACTCGCGAGAGTTTGGACGAAAAATGTTCCCACTTTGCATGGTCCCCTCTAGTCAAGCGCTCTCTCTCTTTTTCTTTCTATCTCTCTCCTCTCTCTCTCCCTTTCTCATAAACTCAGCCAGATGTTGCCCAGTGTTCCTGGGGGGATGGATGAAGGGAGGAAGGGGGAAAGAGAGGGAAGTAGGCAGCGAGGGAGAGAGAGGGGAGAGAGAGAGGTAGGGAAGGAGAGAGAGAGAGAGAGAGGGAAGGAGAGGGAGAGAGAGAGAGAGAGAGGGGGGGGAAAGGGAGGGTGGTAGGGAAAGAGAGGGAAGGAGAGAGGGGGAGAAAGGGAGGGAGGGGAGGGAGGGAGGGAGGGGAGGGGAGGGAGGGAGGGAGGGAAGGGAGGGAGGCGAGAGAGGGAGAGAGAGAGGCGAGAGGCATAGAGAGAGAGAGAGAGAGGAGAGAGAGAGAGAGAGCAGGGAGGTGGTTCTCAGAACAGTAATGTGACAGGGCCATGTTTTAGTAGCACTGTAACCCAGTCACAGCCCATCCAGCCACTGGCACTAACCATGCTGGGCTGAACCAGAGCTGTCCAATGTCCCACATCGCACACTGAGCTACAGGGACAGGCTGCAGATCACACACTGACAGTACATTAAACACAACATGCTAGCTTTAACAACACACAGACAGCCAACACCCCCACCCCACCCACACCCCACACTGATCTGCACATATCTCTGCATGCCTTCAATTTCTGTATATATATCATCTGAAATCTGTGTGTTCATGCAATGTTCTTCATGTTGCAATTTAAAAGCACTGCACGTACAACATTAGAAGGGTGCTAAGTAACAACCAGTAGTTGGGCTATCGTGGATGAGATAGGCTTGAGGCTTATTTCTGTCTGGTCTAAACTTGTAAATACACAGCAACATTTACACACACACCATGCAATTGCACCAAGCTACCAGCATGCATGCACTGCAAAAACACAAAACTATTACCTTTCACCTCTCTCTCTATCTCCTCTCTCCGTCTCTCTCTCTCTCAACCACCCACACACACACAGCACACACACCCACACATACACACACCCACACACACCACACACAACACACACTGCTTGAGCAAGCCTTTATTTGGGCAGGCTGCCAGACATTCAGGTGACCAGGCATAAATTATGTGTTTTGTTCCTGAACTTGGATGCATTTGGAAGTTGTCTTTAATTATGGCCTAGGTTCTCTCCCCACCCTCCCTCCTTCCCCATGTCTTTTCGTCGGACTGGATCAAAGGATTTGACATATAGCTCTGACTGGTGGACACATTGTACGGAGCAATTAATAATGGTTTGCTGCCCTTTCTCCCTCTCCTGAGAAAGAATGTTTGAAGTCTCGAGACCGACAACAATGACAGACATATACTCAGAACACTCTGCCCTTATCCATTGCCGAACATGTTCGCTTCCAGTGTTCTGCGATAACGTCCATGTTCTCAGATAAAATAATAGTTATTGTAATGACCATAATGCTTATACATACAGGCCTTCACATGATGAGAGCAGTCTGTATAAGCAAACAGTGTCGACCTGCTTGTCTTGATTTTACTGGGAGGTAACTCGATCTCCTGCGCCTGAAAATCCTAACTCGGCTCTGGCACGGATAGGGTAATAGCCCCGGGTGCTTTATAAGTTTATTTTAGGTAATAGAGAAGCTTGTTTTGTTACAGCCCGTTCTGCCCTTTTCTTTTTCTCTTCTTACTCCCGCCTTCTTTTTTATTTTACAATTTTACCTACACACAAATTTCTAGTCTGTGCTACTCCGGTCTGCATTCTTTGCTTCTGAAAGTTTTGGTGAAGAAAAAAAATGTACTTTGGGAGAAAATGTGAGGCGCATGCGCCATCTAGAAGTTTTGCGCCGCGCATCAGTGGTGCGGTTTGCTAGTTTGAGAAGAGGAGGCGACGAGGCAGGTGACAGGGGGAAAAGGAGTCCGCACCACTTCTCTGCACTTCAACACACAGACGCGGACTGAGAAAAGGGTAGGCTTCAAGATCCTCTAAAGACGCCGATCTTCACTAGCCGACCCCATCTCTCATGCGCGCACTCATTCAACTCGTCGTCTGGAGATACATCTTCACGAGCGAGTTTGGAGAGTATTTTCGATCGTTTTCAATTCACCTTTTTTCCGCTAAGTGCAGATTTTTTTACGATTTTTCGTTGCAGGATTTTCGTTGTAGGATTGCGGATTTGGCCGAGTTGGAGTTCATGCAGAATGGAGGATGAGTTGAGAAACTCCGGTTTGTGGCGAGGACCCCACTGTGAATGTGTCCGCAGGTAGAAGCGCCCTAAAGTGAAGGTGTCAACGGTTGGATCTAATCTCTCTCTCTGCACGCTTTTTGTTCGTTTACTTATTCGATACATTTCTACATCTCTGTTGCCCTTACACTTTGAATGGGAACTTCGGAGAAAAAGTAGGCCACTAGCCTTGAGAAAACCGGCAAAAGTTTACTGCTGACGTTTCTTGCCATAGGCATCAAGTTTCCTGTGAATGTTTTATTTGTCATTAAGTGTTTCCGCTAAATCACGCCCACGTTTGTGAAAGGCACTAATTATTCCGATTGCTCTTGGACATTGTAAATAGCAGCGTGCTCTCTTCACAAGCTGTCCTCTCTCCAGCCTCGCGCAAGGAGCGCGTTCACTGATTACCTATCGCCCATGCACGTCTACCAACGCCAAGCCCCATCAGCTGTAGGGCCATCATCATCACCGTTATTCAACTTAAACCGGACACTTTACCGTCCAGCTCGATTCCGGTAGTACTCTTTTGGATAGTACAAGACCCGTGGCCTGCACCAGGAAAGAGTATAGACTTAAATCCACCAGGGACTGCATTGGAATTATTCAGGTGAACATCATCTCCAAAAGTGGATTATTCTTCCAGTGGCGCAATCTGTTCACCAAGGTGAGTATGAGGAGGCCACCAGCAGTTAGAAATGTAGAAATAAGGCATAATTCGTAGGTTGGCGAAATATTGACGTTAAATGCGTTAAAGTAACTCGTCCATCAACTACATTTTCTCATGATTTCGTTCGATAAAGAAATCAGGGTCTGTTAAGAACTCTAGAGGCTATTTGCTTAGTCATTATGGTTATTCATTTCAATACAGCCCTTTACGCATTGTCAAACGAGAACCATATGTTTTAATTTGTAATGCCTGCAAAGAGTTTTCACAATCTTGCTTTCTCTCTCTCTCTCTCTCTCTCTTGGCCTGTTAGAGGCTATACTTTACTTCTTGTCTGTAACAAAGCGTTGTAGCTGGCTCCCTCTTCTGGAAAGTAAAGCTAAATCCGCGACCATTCATAATTTAAGTGATTGGAATGTAGTTCGTTGATTTAATACGTTACACAGCCTACAACGGAACATATCAGCCTCGTGGTTTCATTGTGGCCCATGTCAACATTGCCGCTGGAAAGCGTGCGTGACAACTAATATTTTTCCAATGGAAATCCGGTATTTCTTTTTTTGGCATAATGAACATGCGCAAGCAATTATCATGCAATTTATTCTTAAAATAAACACAATGTCTTAAGACTTCTAGGTTTAGAAATATTCTGATACCCTCTAAAACACGCGTTGCTATTAACAGATACAAAATTAATAAATAAAAATAAACTTGTGGCTTGAAATTAATGGTCTATATTTTCTAAAATTGTTTAATTGGTTCCTATTATTTACACCTATGTAAACTATTGCAGCAATTATGCAACCAAAAAGACCTGGATTGGATAATCTTAATATAAACGTATATAAGAATTGTGCCATTAACCAAGTAGGCCGCCCAGTTCTTAAAAGCATTTAATCTGATCATATCGTTTTTCTTTATTACCCTATAGAGTAACATATTGCATGTACAATTTCGTTGATTTAAAATGAAGTGTAGTTGTAGTTGGAAAGATGCTTAGCTTTTGAACAATCGTCTAATCATTTGATGCACCTAAAGAGCAAACGTCACGTCGTCTGGTTTTGCAGGTTTAAGGATTCACAGCCCAGACAGACTGATTTGCTACTTCTAGCCAACCTATGTGAGGTAAAGGCCTTGCGGAGTTCTGCAGTGGGTCACAACTAAAGGGTCACGCGCTCTCTGGATCTCCGTAGTGGCCTAGAATACAGAACTTCGCCGACGACAATTCCGGGTAATAGAAGTTTCGCATATTCTGTAAGTAATAAAACTATAACTGAGAATTGCTTTCCGCATAGAATAAAATTTACATTCACATTTTATGTCAGTTTAATGTACGGCGCGCGGTAACCAACAGACCGTCGTCTTTTTATTGGACTAATGGAAGAATGGGAAAGACAAGGGAACTTAGCCCGCGGTGAGGCTGTGTGCAAACTGAAAGCACATGGTTGTGTGCGTGTGTGTGTGTGCGTGTTCGCATGTGTGTGTTGTTGGGTGAGTGATGGTGAACTTGGCCTCGTCTATAATGAGTATTAAGTAAGCCCGGTCTCGACGACTCAACTCTGGAAAATATACAGTGTGACAAATTACCCCGCTCGTGATGCCTATGCCCTTCAATTCAGTTGCCGCCAGTTTGTGCCCATCTTTGGAAAATGAAAGACAAATGATTTTAACTCATTGTTGTCGGCTGTCGTAGGCCTACTTTAATTATAATAAATTAGGCTATTATATGCAATTATCTCGTTTTCCGTTGAACAGGCCGAGGACAAACAACTGATACGCTGGCATTATTTTACATTAAAACCTGTAAATGTTCAAATAAGACGAGACCTCACATTTTATTTCCTTTTTAAAAAATGGACCAAGAAGTAAGGTAGGCTTGTTTGGAGCATTTAAGCCGTCTGTTTAGATGTGGAATGCCATAAAGGAGTTGGTAAAGCAGCCTATTTTAGCCTTGTCTTAAGGCTGTGTTCCTGAAGCTAAAGGTATATTTTGAAAACGGAATTAAACGTCATGAAATTTCGCACAACTTGGTTTAGTCAGTGCCGTTGGTTTTGTTAACCTTCACACATAAGATTTTTTTTTGGTCGTTGCTGCAAAGAATAAACGGAAATATCCTGCATGTCCGTTATTAAAATGAAGCAAACTGAAACAGTAGTGAGCTGATAACGAACGAGAAAATTGTCGAGTTTCTTTTACCTATTTACGCGGAGGAATCGGATCGAACAAAGGTCGTCCATCATTGTTTAATTCGTGTTTTAAATCGTTTTTATACGCCAACATGAGGAGATGCCAAAGCAATTAATCAGCTGACTAATATTTACATATCGCTTCACGCGTGCCTGCCAATGGTAGGCCGTGGCAAAATTCCTTAACGGTAAAATCAAATTTAAAGACAGAAATTAACGCTGAAAACTTTATTTATATACGAAATGAAGAAGCCCTTTAATGCAGGATATCAATTTATCTTTAAATAGACGTCAGCGACCTTTCTTTCGCTCTTTTTTTCTTTCGCTCATTTGCTCTCTGTCTCGAGCTTTATGTGCGGCTGAAGAAAAGAATGTCATCTTTGAGTAAAGGGAATCTTCTGTTGTAGGAATGTCCACATGTGTTTGAAGGCTATTGTATTGTCCCTGGTTCCTCGTCTATCAGTCCGATGTGATTCACACTGTGGCCTCAAGATCGACTCTCACACACGCGCAGACAGACACGCAAATACACACGTTTACTCACACACACCCAAACCAGCCCTGCTCAGAGAGAAGAATATTTCAGGAAGTGTTCTATGGTATTACCCCCCCACAGGCACACAAACACACACACGCTCACACTCTCTACTCTCTGGTCAGATGCCCTTCTGACGGCTGCTAATGTTCCTCTCTCCCAGATTGACTCCACGATGTATCCAAGGCTGGGCTGTGTGTGTCGGCCCCTGGCTCTGCGTGCCCGGTGGCCCTCAGGGGGGGTGCTGGACTCCAGACACTGTGTCTTCGCCCTCACGCTCCTGACCCTGCTCATGCAGGTGGTGGTGGAGGCCAACTCCTGGTGGTACGTGTTCTTTATTCCCTGCCGTGTGTACGTGTGTGTACGTGAGTGTGTGTAGTTTTGCCAACTGGCTTGATGTTGTTGGGTGTGGGTGTTTGTGTGGCTTTAGAGTACTGATAGATTTGTAGGTGTGTGTGTGTTTACTGTATGAGTGAGACTAGGTGTTCCTAACACGTTGACCGTATGCTGCCCACACACAAGTGGAAAAACGGGTCTGATGGCTGTTATATCTAATAAAGAAATCTTCTCTTTCTTTTTTTGGTCACAATTTTTCCAAACTCGATGGCCCGCTTGCCGTCTTTCTTGCTCAAACCATAAAGTGAGTTTATCGCTCTGTGTGAGCCTGAACGTTGCCTGGTTCAATTCCACCACACACAAAATGTCACATGTTGACCGGAGCGCACAAGCTTTTCAGAGAGAGCTTTTTCGTACTTTTTTTTTATTTTTCCATGCATTGCCAAACCAAAATGATGAATATTATATAAAACGTAGAATGTTGTGGTTTTTCGAGTACACATCCAAATATGCTCAGGCATGAACTTTGTAGGAGTGTGTAGTGTATGTATAGCACACGTCCTGTCGCTATTAGAAGAAAAATCTAAATTTGAACTTGCAGCTTGGAGACAAACTGAGTATATTTGATACAGGGACTGACTGTTTACGTGTCTCCATAGAAACGTGGAGAAAATCCGATCAGATCCCATTTGTGTTTGTGTCTGTGTGGGTTCCTTACTGCCTCTTAATTAACTAGCAACAGAGGTTGCCGGAAAGTTGGAATGGTTCTATTTTTCTTTTTTTTCTTTTGAAACGTTTTAACTTTAACAGGAATTGACTGATGTTGCTGACCCAACATTGACTGGAGAGTGGATAGGAACTTGGACAGGATCTAATCTTAGGAATCCTATAAAATTACGGCAACAGTGAGAAAATATACATAGCAATCAGGTGTGTGTGTGTGTGTGTGTGTGTACGATTTGGTGTCTGTATCTTCTCCTGTAGATGACACGCAGGTGCGAATGATTTGAGTGTGTCAGGGTTGAATGAGCCTGATGTGGTTGTTTTCTCTGCCCCCACCACCAACACACACACCAACACTCAACCCTTCCTGGGCAGTTTGTTTGTTTCCCCAGTAGATCAGGTTACAGTGGGGGGCTAATTGTCCTGCTCTTGAGGGCTAGGGTAGTTTAGCGGGGTGGGAGGTCGGGGGGGGGGGGGTCTTGGAGATGGGCTGCTGTAATCGTCCCCCTGGCTCCAATCCAGACGCTTGTGCTTCCTTCTCTTTGGTTCTCCTCCTCTCCTGACCTGTCGTCCAAGCACAAGAGAATGCATACCATGGTGTGTGTGTGTGTGTGTGTGCTTGTGTGTGTGTGTGTGTGCGCGCACACGCACGCTTCTAGGTCTGTGTGCACACGTGTATAAGAGAGTGGGAGGAAGGTGGGAGGGGGCATCTCCACCTCACTAACAGTCCTGTCTGTCCCTCTCTCCCCCATGCTCTCCCTCCTCCCTCCCTCCCCCTCTCTCTCTCTGTTCCCCTGTGTGTGTCTACTGTGTGCAGGTCTCTGGCTATGAACCCTCTCCTGATTCCAGAGGCCTACATCATTGGTGCCCAGCCCCTGTGCAGCCAGCTGCTGGGCCTGTCTCAGGGCCAGAAGAAGCTGTGCCAGCTGTACCAGGACCACATGCAGTACATCGGCGAGGGAGCCAAGACAGGCATCCGAGAATGCCAGTTCCAGTTCCGCCACCGCAGGTGGAACTGCAGCACGGTGGACAACTCCTCTGTCTTTGGCAGGGTGATGCAGATAGGTAAGAGAGGGGACACGTGTGTAAGACACACACACACACACACACACACACGGTATGCGTACCTACATCATGGCTCACACATAAACTACAGTGCAGTAATTCACATCCACCAATGTCTCTTTCCATCCCACATTTCCACACACACACACACACACACACACTAGTAAACAAGTCTAGCAGTACAATACTGCACTACAGTGATGCTGCTGCTTCTAAGCACTCTAAAACCCCCTTTTACACCAACTTGACCTAGTTCTGGTTCTGAGATGTTTCTACTGCTGTTTCACAGCAGTGGTAGAATCCAGCAACCTTTGTTGTTTGTTGTTTAGTCGTCCAACGTTTCTGTCGCGTCCCGCAGTAGCCGACTCACGTTGGGCTAGTTGCGGTGCAGTCGTGTTTCCATCAAGGATCACAGCGCGAGGAGACCGTTTGTCTTCTCGACGGCTCGCTGTTTCAATTAGACGTCCTTGATGTTGCTGAGGCCAAAGTAGAAGCACCATCACCAAGTTCTTCGCTGAAGCTGTTTTTCCCCCAAAAATGCCTGTTGCAAATTCGGTCTTGGTAGGTCACGATAATCCTGGGCCGCGGCCCCCTGGTCTAAGTGGATTGTTTCTACACCAGCTGTGAGTCAGCGCAGCCCTGGATCCAGAATTCCAGGCCGGGAGCTGGTTGTTTTTGCTGTTGAAACGAGATGAGTTGAGATTGGGCCCCGGGTTCTGAACAAGCCCTCAAACCACTTTGGTGGACGAAGCGGAAGAGTGTAACCAAACCAGGTTATGCGTGGGGCAGCGGGGCTGTTCTCTATCTCTCACCAAGCGTGCATCTATCTCCTCCTCTCTTCACCCGACGTGTCTTGGTTAGTATGAATGGTGGAGCAGATAGGGTAGTGGAGAATTTGCACACAAATCTCTCTCTCATGGATTCAGGCTGAGCGAACTCCTGACTCCCACAACAGGGAGGATCACCATTGCCCCTCTGACATGTAGAAGATTGACTAACACTCTCTCACACACACACACACCCAGGCACCAAGTCAACCCTTTATTTATAGGAAATGGGATTGTGGTGTCTGCAGCCTAATGCATCACTTTGTCACAAAGCATGCTCACCAAACCAGGGAAATAGAGAGGAAACTATTTGTTTGCGAGTGAAGGAAGCTTTGTGCATTGTTCTTCCTGAGCCTTTCAACTTGTTCAGCAGTCGCTGTAACTTTACCACAGGCATCCTTAGAAAGGTTATTAAGTCTAATGACTTTCAGCCTTAATGACTTTCTCTTCAATTAAATGGAGGAACTTTGATCCTGACGAGGTATCTGAGGAAGGAAGATTTGGGAATGATTAAGCAACCTTAAACACCGTAAAAGAAAAGTGTGCGTGGGTGGGTGTTTCTGCATCTGCGTTTGCATATGTCAGTTGGAGGAACCTTCCAGCTGAGCGTGTCTTGGTGTCCATGGCTCCTCTGTGAGGATCAGTCTTCATAGAAACCCCATCAGTTGCAGCTCTCTCCTCCTCCTCCTCCTCATCCTCCTCCTCCTCCTGTCCCTCCATTGCTCTTATCTCAGCGCCTCTCTGGGCCAAGTAAACATGTCCTCCCGCTGTCTGAGCTGCTGCTCCTGCTGCTGATTTAGGGCTGACATCCAGGGGAGCGGAGCGGCCTCTCGCTCCCTGCCCGCCTCAGCAGGCCCTAGAGTGGGGTGGACGAGGCAGCAGGCTGGGGGGGAGAGAGGCTTCTGGAGGTTGGAGCCAGGGCTGCTCTAGGAAGGTCTGAGCGTCCAGGGGAGATGACAGCTTGTCTGTCGACACTTCCGCTATTAGGCCAATCTCCTCCGCCGGGTTTGAAGTTGTACGAAACTAATAACCTTTTTCCCCCCCTCGGCCGACCCTGCTGTCACCCATGTTTCCCATCTGGACAGGATTCCTTCCTTCCTTACTTTGTCGCTTTCCCTCCATCTTTCACTTTCTCTTGCGTTATCTTTCTCTTTTTCTCTCTCTTACGCGCACTTTCTTGTCCTCCGTCTCCTTTTCCCTCTATCTTTTTTATCTCCTGTTTTCCTTTCCCCTTTCTCTCACAGTCTCTCTCGGTCTCTCTCTCACAGTCTCTCTCGGTCTCTCTCCCTCCCTCTTTTACTCCCTCTTTCTTCCTTTGCCTCTTTATCTCACATTCCCTCCCTCTCTTTCATCCTCTCCATTCCATCTCTCCATTTCCCTCACCCTCGCTCTCCACCTTCAGATCTCTCTGTCTTCGCATCTCTCTTTACCGCCGTCGTTTTTAGTCTCTGCTATAGTCATCAGGACATGGGGCGCTGGGCCAGTAGGTACATGAGCCGTGTGCTTTAGTTTGTATCGACCCTGCTCTTGTACGAGAGCTCGGAGACTTGTACTTCGTTGTCCTCTCTTCGTCCTTCAGTATTCAATCACTCCATCTCTGTTTTCCTCTCCATGCACGCACACGCACACACTGTCTCCTGTGAGAACTGTGCGGCAGAGAATCTGATGCTGAAAGAGCAGAAAGACGAAGGAAGTTCTGTCCGTTTGGGTTTGAGCTGCTGTGAGGCTGATCGACCACAGGAGGGCGCTGTGATCTTTCTGGCCAACTCCCAAGACAAGACTGGCTGGAGACGGGGAGCTAAGCACTGTGGCAGAGGGCTTAGATTGGCTTCATTCATGCTTACCTGGCGCAATAAAGAATCTGCTGACTGCAGCCTGCACCACCTGTACTGTTAGTTCACTGTGCTGCGCAGCACTTGTCATGAACATGTCCCTTGTTAACGGATCCACCTCTCTGTGTGTGTCTGTGTGTGAGCACAGGAAGCAGAGAGACGGCGTTCACCTATGCCATCAGCGCGGCGGGCGTCGTGAACGCAGTGAGCCGCGCCTGCAGAGAGGGGGAGCTCTCCAGCTGCGGCTGCAGCCGTGCGGCGCGCCCCAAGGACCTGCCGCGCGATTGGCTGTGGGGCGGCTGCGGCGACAACCTCATACACGGCTACAGGTTCTCCAAGGAGTTTGTGGACGCGCGGGAGAGGGAGAAGAGCTTCCCCAAAGGCTCGTACGAAAGCTCCAGGCTGCAGATGAACATCCACAATAACGAGGCCGGGAGGAGGGTGAGGCCTGGTGCACACACGCACACACACACACACACACGCACACACGAGACCGTGTACATGCATACACACAAACACACAGGAACATGTATGTTTCTATTGTTGAACTTTGGACAGAGAGAGGACAGGCAGAAAGAGAGGGACACACAGAGATTGAGGGAGGGAGGGAGACAAAGAGAGGGCGAGTGAGGGAGAGACAGAGAGAGAGCGGGAGACAAAGGGAGGAGAGAGGGAGAGTGAGAGACAGACACAGACACAGACAGAGACAGACAGAGAGAGAGAGAAGAGAGAGAGGGAGACGGAGAGAAAGATGCATATAGAAACTTGGAGGAGCAAGAGAATCCAGGTCAATCAGATGAGTGTTCTATCAGTTCATCATCTGGCTAACAGCTCAGTCTGGTCTCTCCTTCACAAGGCTTTGATCTCTCTAGAGATGGAATCATGACGGCTGGGGTTTGTAGTCCTTTCCAAACGCCTTGAAACCAATTCAAAGGGAATGTGCTGTCAGAGGAGGGCTGCTGTGACTCGGGCTCATCTCAGTCAGTCAAAGAGACAGGACTTTGTGTTCAAGCGACCATCAGGGACATGGACAACATCATGTGCTGTCTTCTTCATGAGTTACTGCTTTAGAACACACCCTCATCCATGCACACACACTCCCACAGAAGCGCACACACACACACGACCAGAGATTCAAAGCAAAACAGTACGAAGATTTCTGGGATCGATACGTTACTTATTTTTCTTTCACTTTCACTCCGTCCTTTCTTTGTACGTATATCTATACTTCCACTTGGTTGAAGGACATTTCCTTTTGCCCTCTCTGACAGACAGAGACAGGACATTTTACAAGTCATGTTGTAATCAATCGTTTTCCTTTTCAGAAAAAGATCTCATCGTTAACAACCTGTTCCATCTGTGTGTCTCATATCCAGTTGTTGGTTCTAACTGTGTGTGTGTGTGTGTGTGTGCGCGTGTGCGTGTGTCCAGACCGTGTCAGACCTGGCCCACATCTCCTGCAAGTGTCACGGTGTGTCCGGGTCCTGCAGCCTGAAGACCTGCTGGCTGCAGCTGGCCGACTTCCGCAAGGTGGGCGACGCCCTCAAGGAGAAGTACGACAACGCCGCCTCCATGAAGCTCAACTCGCGAGGCAAGCTGGTGCAGCAGCATCGGAAGTTCAACACCCCCACCAGCAACGACCTGGTCTACATCGACAGCAGCCCAGACTACTGCCTGGCCGACCAGAGCACCGGCTCCTTGGGCACCGTGGGAAGGCTCTGCAACAAGACCTCCGAAGGGATGGATGGATGCGAGCTGATGTGCTGTGGGCGGGGCTACGACCAGTACAAGGCCCAGATCGTGGAGAGGTGTCATTGTAAGTTCCACTGGTGCTGCTACGTCAAGTGCAAGCGCTGCACCAAAACTGTGGACCAGTTCGTCTGCAAGTGAGGAGCGCTCGCTCGCTCGAGCGCGCGCGCGTGTGTGTGTGCTTTCTGCGTGCACGTGTTTCCGCAAGAGGAGGATTCCATGGTGTCAAAGAGAAAGAGTGAGAGAGAGAGAGAAAGAGAGGACGAAAGGAAGAAAGACAAAAAACTATATAAATTATATTTATAGAGTTAAACAATTATACCGTTGCAAGAGACTGACACGTTTGTTTTAGTTGCAAAAAAATATTCTTACGTCTTCGGAAACTGAGAAATATCGTGAAATATTTATTTTCTGAGTTCTTTTTTTTTTTTTTTTTTTTTTAATTTTTTTTGCCCAATCATGACAAACGTATTCGAACCCTTATTGGTTCAGCCTGTCTACAAACAATGGACAGGTTTGGTCTGTAGTCCAACCTTTCCCATGTAGCATTTGGCACGTCATCACCATGACTGTGAAATAGGACGGCTCATCCTTTTTCATACAAATAGATAGTTTTCATATCCGATATCAAGCGCCAACGCAAGATGATGACAACACTGAAAATGATGAGTAAATATATCCACTGCATTGATCTCTCTAGTCATGAACTCACAGGCTTAGTACTAAACCCATCCTCTCAACCTTACCTGAGTACTGCTCCAGGTGTCTTAGCTGAGGAGGCTGGAGGGGAGGGGGTGAGAGAGCGCTATTGGACTGGAGCCCTAGCCCCTCCCATCCTGTGTAAGCTATCAGATCTAGTTGAAGATGCTTGAGCTAGCCCTCCAGCAAATGCACTTTGAAACAAAAGGCCTTAACCCAGACGTTATGTCCAGTAGTTTAAACTCAGTGCATCTTCAGTGATATACCATATTATAGTTTACCTTTATTTTCCATATTACTGCAGATATTCACGTAACATATATGATACTTACATGGTTTGAATATATATGGGCAATTTTGTGGTTGCGCAATGGTGAAATACTCATTTTTCTGTGTGTATATAGTACGTCTAACCAACCAATCATTAAATTGTATGTATTTATTTTCTTTTATTCAGATCCTTTTTTAAAAGCTTTTAGGACAGAAAAAAAACAACAGCAACAAACTCACCTCAGTTTTGGTTTGGGACGTTCTCGAAATGATCTCTGATTCATTTCCACTCTCATTAGGGCTTCACTGTACACTGTGTTCTTAAAGGGAAAGGCACCTTCTGTTTGAGCACAGATGTTCATCAAAGTTGTCACTTTTTTTTTTTTCTTTTTTTCTTTTTTTTTTTTTTCTTCACCTGCATTTGACTTTTATTAGAATCGTTTCCACATTGCTAAATACCACTCAGTTACTGCTCAGTGTCCCTGTGATTCTTGTTAACACACATTAACCAATCCAACCTGTATATTTATAACTTTCTCAAATTAAGTGAGGTTTGCTAAACATAATGACTTATAGCTGTTCTTTTGTTGCTTTATGAAATTGGATTCATTGCTCTACTTTGTCTCAATAAATATTCAAACAATAAACCAGCACACTAGTCTTTAACTTTTCATGAACATATTTTACTCTTGGAACAATTCTGTTGTGCTCTGACAGTAACTTTATATTCCTGTGTGTATACGTATCCCCTAGGCTTATTAGCCTAATGAATGCTGTTTCCATCTCCCTCAGCTCACAGACACACTGACATCCTCCTCTGTTTGTACAGAAAAGATGGAGGGAAGATATGTCTGTATGATTTGAAACTCGTTCTCTTTTTAGCATTTAGACGTGCTTCAAAACTCTTACATGTCAATTAATTAACATATCTGGAATTTGCTAGCTGGGGTTGTCCAGTCACCGGAGTGATTTGTTGAAAAATAACAATTAAACTGTGACTCCAAGTCCTCTGACGTCAAGTTCCTCTGTACAGCAACCTAGCGTAGCTTAACACTTCAGTGCAGGTTGACTGACAGCAGGATCGGAATTTCAGGGAAACGTAGTCCCTCTGAGCATGTGACTGTAGTGTAAGAGAGAGCTCTTCAACATGACTCCTCCGCTTGAATCCATGCCACAGAGTGAGCCAGCGTGGGATAAACACAGAGAGGAGAAGCTGGCTGGACCTCAGAGAGCAAGGACATGGCCTGATGCAGACTCCTGTCTGTCATGAGGGCTTGTTGAGAGAGATAGAGTGTGTGTGTGTGTGTTTTAGATAAACTTCCTAACATGGCCTGCATTGGGCTGGGACCAAGGAAAGGGAGGATGGAGAGATACCAACAAAAATTGAGGAATTAAGTAGACGGGGAGATTAAAAAAAGAGTCATCGGAATGAAGAGAAGGGGTCAAGAGAGGACAGGAGGGAGGGGAAAGGAGGAAGACGAGAATCAAACATGGTGATAACTTGAGAACATGGAGGAGAGGAGAAGAAATGATGAGGATGGAGGGTGAGCAGAGGATGGGAGCCAAGGGGAAGCTCACCGCCAGAGGAACTGGTGCAGTCCACGTCGCACCATAACAACATAAACGTCCCTGACACTGACTAATATTTACACGGGTAAAATGATCCAGACTTTGGGAGCACATCCCATATGTGACCTTGTCAATTGGACCCCTGTGACTGGATGTGTGTGTGTGCGCGCGCGCGTGTGTCAGTGTGTGTCTGCGTGCCAAGTGGGCTTGTGTGTGTGCGATCCGTTGCTCTGGCACGGTGTGTTTTTGTCATGACGTATGTTTATATTTCTGATTGGTGTCATACAGGCCAACCAGAAGGGCGCTGCAGGGAAAGGTGGTGGAGTCCAGGGTGATGGTGTTTGGTACACATCAAGGCCACGCTGAATGTCCCCTCCCCCTTTCACTGAGACACCTTCCATTTAAACATTCCAGGGAGCTTTTTTTTTAGGTCTCTTTTGAGAGGTATAGGTTGGTTTAGGGATCGTTCTATGGGCATGTGCAAAGCCTTCTGTGACTTCTCTTGTAGAAGGGGCTTTACGAATAAAGTTGGATTTGTTTTGATTTCAGGAAGGAATCTGTCCAGTTTGTTCTCCTTCTGGATAAGAGTATCACCCTTCAGCCAGGCCAGTGGGGCTCAGACACTTGTAAACACCTCCCCTGTGCACCTGTGCACCTGTGTGTGTGTGTGTCTGTGTGTGTGTGTGTGTCTGTGTGTGTGTGTGTGTCTGTGTGTGTGTGTGTGTGTGTTTGTCAGCTATCAGTAGCAGTGGGCGTCCTCTCAAAGCGCAGACACAGAAGTCCAGGTGCACAGCAGACAGACACACACATTATAGGAAACTTGAGACCCCCAGGTGTGGAGGTGCTCCACACCCCCCCACCCCCCACACCCCCCCACACACACACACGCACGCACACACACTAACCAGAAGTATCTCCCCTCCCACTGTGGAGAAATTTAATACGATCTAATATCTATCACAGAAAATGTTTTATTGATCCCAGAGGGGAATGTTCGACTTGGCACCAGTAGCTGCAGATCAAACCCACACACAGACACACAGCACACATATTGAGTAAGAAATACAAACCTTACTGTAGGCAACACTTGATATCCCTGTGGCATGGATCAAAAGGAAAATGCTCATATTTGTGTTGCTTTCCTGTAAACATCTCCATCTAGATGGCACCATTTTCCCCTCCACCCCCTCCCTCCACCCCTCTCTCCTTCCCTCCACCACCTCCCTCCCTCCCTTTCTCCTCCCAGACTGGCGCGACATGTGGGTCTGTGTGTGTAAATATTGATATGCCTGTTCTGCAGAGAACAACACTGTCTTTCAGCCTGCGGTTGAAGTGTATTCAAGCGATAAACGGGTTACACACTCTCTCTCTCTCAGACGCGCACACACACATCTGAGGGGGAACGTGAATGGCAGATCCGCCATCCGATACCTGCTTTGATGTCTGCTTCTAGCAGTTCATCTAGGAACACAGGAGCCCGCCCGAATCTGACATCTCTCACGCCGCCGTCGTTTCCCACCAGACCTGCATCGCCCCTCGCTCCGAGGCCCTCCGCGACGCCAGCGCGAGGGGAGGATACCCCATGCTGCCTGCGGTGGTTTCCATCCACTCCAGGTTTAAGCGATCTGCCTTCCCTCCGAGGCGGTTACGGAGACGGTTACCTGAGCCGTCTTGTTGTTTTCCGCCAACAGCGGAGACTGTCTCCAATCACTCCTCTCATCAAGACGCGTGGCGCTCTGACAAACACACAGAATTCAGGCGCGCCTGTAGAGTAGCACGTGCGTCGCTCAGATGCACAGCTGGAGGAGGGGGGGGGGGGAGTTCGACTGACACGCATGCAGCTGAGAACATTGACACCAACACCACACGAACACCTAGTCACAACCTCGGCCGACACCAACACGTTACCACTACGGTATGATAAAAACAGGCTCCAGAGTGAGTGTGTGTGAGTGTGTGTGAGTGTGTGTGTGTGTGTGTGTGTGTGGGAGAGAGAGAGAGCGTGTGCTTCCCAGGACTTAGATCCCAGAGTGCAAAGCTGTCAATGGTGCCGTTCTGCTAAAGCTCAGTTGCCAAAGCCAAAATGTAGCTCATTTCTCTTAGCTTCAGCCCTCATAAAGTAACAACAGGGGCGGAAATCAAATATCCAAACACTGAGCAAAAGAGAGAGCGTGCAATAAAGAGAGAGCGAGGGAGGATGAAGTGAGGGGAGATGGGAAAACAGAGAGAAAGAAATGAGGAGAAAGACAGAGAGCGAGCGAGAGCAACAGAGCGAGCGAGAGAGAGAGAGCAAGCAAGCGAGGTCCATCTGAGTTGTGGTCAGTGTGTTAAAGCAATGGCGGTAAGTCACACACCAGGACTTCTCAAACAGTGTCTGGACTAGATCAGCAAGTGATGGGTCCACACCACAGAACAGTTGACTGAACCCTTCTTTCTCCAGCCCTTCCTCAGCTCTGTCTCACCAGCTCCCTCTCATCCCTGCGCCGCCTTAAACTCACACAGAACCCACAGGCATGCTCACCAGTACCAGGATTCTACACAGACCAGACAACACACAGTCCATGGACAGAGAAGCTTCCAGTGCACTGCTCTGCAGTGCGGTAGCCAACCAAACTACCTCTTCGAAGGGTACAGTGTCTGAAAGCGTTGATTATCACACGCATTTACAGCAGGACTCTCCAACCCTGTTCCCCCCAAAACAACGTTCCAGGATGTTCTTTGCTGCAGCCCTTATGTAGAAACACCTGATTGTAATCATCAGCTGGCTGTTGTGTTGAGCCTGAAGCGAAAATGTAGACAAAGATAGGAACAAGGCTGGAGAGCCATGAGGTTGACAGAATGGTGATTGTGGAACGTAGAAATGTTCCAACACCTTCAGCCTCTACTCTCTTCTGCAACCTCTTGTTTCCAGGTGTGAGCAGCACCCTGGTAGCTTGGCAGCAGTGGTGTGGCGCATCTGTGTTCAGCTCCTTACCTGTCAGGGGAATTCCAGGGGATAATTGGGAGGGGCGAAGGGTAACATCAACATTGCAGATTGGCCTTTTCATGTCTCCGAACCGCGGTGTAACAAAATATGGCATTGCTTGTCTGAACGCAACTCCGGTTCGTTTATCATTCGCAGATGTGAAAGAATATTCACCTTCTGAGGATCATAAAACATTACAGTCCAATAATATGGCACATGGAGTTACATACAAACAGGCCATCGAGTCTGCAATAAAGCAACATTTGAATGGACCCGCTATGATTGATTTTACAGCAGCGTGTTCCGCTGCTCCCATTGGAGGATCTCCAGGCGAGATCAGAAACACGTTAGCAGGGGTGTGATGATTGGAGGAGAGTCCAAAACTGCGCTGTGTGAACTTTCATTAGTCTTCAAATGTCTTCCGCTGCCGATTTCTACAAAAAAGAGAAAACCCGATGATCTCACGTCGCTCTAGGGTTTGTGACTGTTCTGGACAATTTGTGTTATGAAGTTTGGGAATGAACAAACATGGATTACATGTTGTTTGTCCATCTAGATGACGACCGAGGCTGTTTTCTATACAGTTTGAAAAACAACTCATGGATCTGACACATTCATGCAGGATGTTAACGAAGGCCAGATTCTTAGAGTCTGAAGTAATCTTGCTAATCTACAGAGTGGGGTCTGTTTCTACTCTGACTGTGGTCGACGATACCGTACTCCCTAACTACAATGTCCTCCTTGTTTATCTCTCTTTCCTCTTTGCTACTCTGTTGCTACCACCCCGGAATCTCATCAGAAGAAGTTCTGTCCTGATCAAAACATGTTAGCCGTTAGCTTCCAGCGCTAACTGTGTTGTTGCTGTGCCTTTCGCGTTCAACAACCTCTTTACAAGCTGACTAACAGACGAGTATATTGTTTGCGTTTCGTTGTCGTTGGATCCTCGTTCCCCTTGGTTCTCCTCTCCACACTCTCCTCTCCTCACTCTTTTCCCTCTCCTTCTGTCATCATGAGGTGTGCAGAGGTCTGGTCTGCGGCAGCGTCCAGAACCGGGTCAGATCCGGTGGCTGACTGGTCCTGTCAGTGTGGTCGCTGCTGCCGAGCTGGATCAAGTGCTCCCCAGACTCAGGCCCAAGCTGGGCTGAGCTCTGTGTTGACAAGGAGACAGCGGTCCTGGAGGTTTTATCCATTTCTCTTTTTTTTTTCTTTTTTTTTTTTAGGGGGGGGGGAGCCCCCCCCTGCAAAAGACAGCTCTATTCTTCCTAGTTTCTCCGGAGCCAACGCCTGGAAAACCGCGATGCTTCCCGGAGATATTGATATTGAAAAGCACCCAGCTTCTGTCAGCTGGAGGAACGTTTGACCCCTTCAGGTGTGTCTGTGTGAGTCTTTCTCTACCCTGCTGGAGGACACTCCAGGGCCCTACGGGATGGGGACCAGGACACCACACATGCTGGTGGACCCAATGTAACCCATGTTCATGTACAATGACACCCTGTGTGAGGTAGAGTGGGCAGGAGTTCTGTTCGCCACAAGGCTGAGAAACGGAGACAGATGGGAGGTGGAAGGTGGGAGGGGAAGGTGTAGACAGTGACTGATGTTCTCTCAGTCTCGGGGATGAAGTCATTTGCTTTAATACGAACTCAAATGAACTGGATCAGGAGAATGTTAGAAGCTCAGGTTTTTTGGAAGCCTGCTGATGAGTCATCGGTCACCAGTGACTATCAATCAGCTCTGCTTTATTCCTCTGGTGGATGACATGTCACCTAACCGACCAATCAAACTGTGGAACCGCATTGATGTTTCCTAGCATTTTAATGTCATGGTGACATAACATTAAACAATTTGGGGTCACACTGATATAACTGAATTACATAGTTTTGTTATCATGGCTGGTCTACATAAAGTACTGTTGCTAGGCTGGTGATAGTTGTCAGACATGGATATAGTGCATGTTGTGAACACTCTTGTAATGAATTAAATCCAAATTTGTTGCGCTGGGGAAACTTGATGCCAAGAACTCTGTGGCAAATAACCATGAAAAATCTCCTCAGGATCCGTCTGAAAACTCACAACAAACACGGTCATTGGATAAATGATGAAGCTTCAGCACACAGAACCTAGGTGGCGATTCCATTATGGAACATGAAATTCCCAAAGTCATTACCACAGAGGAATGATTCTCTGGTCCCCGGTTACACCTAGGACCTGATCCAAGATCAGCTTTTGCTGTCCAAGCAAACCAACCCCACAAAGAGGAAACCGTAACAACTGACCCCCAACAAGTATTAAGGCGACAGCTTCAATTTTGTCTGCATTTTTGGCCACCTCTTCACCGATGACTGACAACCAAGCTAGTTAGTGCTCTCGTTAAAGGGTACTTAATAAAATAAGGTGTTTAAACACAGGCTCTACACTGAGGTCTTTGTGGATGGTGAATCGACACGGCAAGGATGGAAAAACGAAATAGTTGGATACCCAGGTAACGTCCCACAAGATCTCATAAAACTAACACCTATTTAAAGGTGAATATCCTTCTGTACGGTGTTGTGTCTCCAGCGCGGGGCTTCCTGTTAGCTTTACCTTCTCAGTGAAGGGCGAGGCAAGGCTAGCCTGCTGGAGCCAGTCTGTTGAAGAGTCTTGCATCCGCTACTTTAGTCTGTCAACTCTCGCAGGAAATATCTTCACGTTCATTTTACCGCCCTTGGGCTGGATTGATGTTCACAGATGTTAGACATGATCAGTTTTCAATTGGTGCATTGTTGGGAGCATGTGTAAACAGTTTTAGCTGGAATAACAGGATTATTGTGTGAGGTCTGCGTATTGTTCTCCAGGCTCCCCTGAGAGGCGCTGGGGGGGGAGGGGGGTGGCGGGAGGGGGGCTGCAGCGGGGCTGAGGAGGAATGAGAGGCAGGTGGGGGAGCCAGCTGTCTCACTGGGCCCAGTCAGAGAAGATGGATGCTCTTCGCTCATGACTAATTGATTCTGTCTAACAAGCTGACAAGAAGACCTCTTCCCAGGAACGCTCAGTTCACCAGAACCAGAACCAGAGAGAAAGGTGGGAGAGTGAGAGAGAAAAGGAGAGAGAGAAAACCAAACGAAGATTAACTAAATTGTCAAAACTGGGAGGTTATTTGGTGGTTAATTTTTTTTTTTCCTTTCGATGAGTCAAGGAACGGTTAGCAAAACCTCGTTCCTGATTAGATCAGAATATCCTATATTTTTCCAGCCAATTTTTCATTAAACAATTACAAAATATCTGTCAATCAACATCCGTCTACTTACAAGAGCGATTTATGCTATTTCTGAAATATTAATGTTATTATTCTTGACCACGCCCTCTTAAAATAAGGAGTGAAGTTTGAGCTGCGGCGTGTGAGCTCTTGTGGAAAAGTGAGTGTTTGTGTCGCTGACCTGTCCTCCAGTCCGTCCAGATGAGTGTTGGCACGGTAACTTAAAACAAGACATAATTCAACAGCTCGTTGGTTTCGCCTCCTCTCATCCAATACAATCACTCTCAGAGTTATGTGCTGCCATAAAATAGGGCAGATTTCAGCCCACGATATGACGAAAATCTGACAAATTATAAATCAGCATGTGGAGCAATAAGAAACGGAGTATTTATTGCGGTGTTAATTAGGTACAGTATTACCAAGCATCCAATTCAAACACTTTCGCCCACTTCATCATATTCCAATGCAAAAGAGCTCAAGAGATAATTTAATTGTGTAATGAGAAGCACATGCATTTGGAAGGTTGAATCAAAACAAAAATCCTTTCCCTAGGTCTTGTCTGTTTCCTGAGCAGATTCCGTTCTCTCTGTGTGTGGCAATGTGTCGTGTGGCTGTTGTGCCTCCGCATGTTCCTGTCAATGTGACTTGAATACACGGTGTATGTGCGTCTGTCCTGCGCACTACGGCAATTACGCTTCAGTCCAGACTGGTTGGTCTGCTGAGCTTGCTGACCTGAGCAGTGTGTACCTCCTGTGCGAAGGGGGCCACCCCTCTCATGCCATTTGGCTATCCAGCTCACTTCAAAGCTGATGGAGGGCTGGCAGACAGCCCAGGACCATGACAGACTGGCGGGAAGCCCGGAACTCAAGCCCCTGGCTTCAGGCCTACAGGCCTGAGGCTGGGGGTTGACAGGCCCTGGCTATGAGGGCCTGATGAATGGGATCTGGCACTGAGCTGGTGATTTCTGCCTGGATATTTGTGTGTGTGTGTATGTGTGTGTGTGTGTGTGTGGTTGTGAGAGCCATTGCTGTCAAGACCCCCTAAACTTTGGCCCGGGACGCAGAGGGAACCCAGGGAAGGTTATGGTTGGACACAGTGACCTGCAGTCTTGGAACCAGTGTGAGGGGATCGACCTCGCTGCTCTTCACACCCAGATATAGTTGCTCACCTTGGATGGACACACACTTCTGAGCACACACACACACTACCCAGACTCCCATGCTTACACCGCGAATGATATACCGTCTAGTCACACAGGAGAGAGCACATTAGAATCTCGACTTCTTTACTATATCACAGACACCTCAAACACTTTCTTTCTCATTAGAAAAGACTCACACACACAGACACACACAGACACAAAGACTCACAGACACACACACTGACAGACACACACAGCACACATAGAGACACACGCGGTTCCAACCATCATTAGATATGGAGTCCACCCAACATTTTCAACCTGGAGAGAGAGAGGGGGAACATTATTCACTATTGACACATAGAATAATAGTGTTCTTTTATATCCTCAAGGCTCATACATTAAACCTGACTAGAGGTCAGAGAAAAGGGAGAGACAGTTTCACCGTATATAGGAAACACGTTCCACCCGGGGATTGTGCAGGAATCAACGTCTCTTTTCCTCTACAGTCCACGTTTCTAAAGAGACACTGATCCCATATTGAATATGGAGTGAAATGGAGACATTGTGCCATTGGAGTCCTGTAATAAAATATGGCGTGTAGTCCGCAAGAGCCGAATAAATTGGCCATGCTGAAGTGAAGTTCAAGGGATGTGACACTAATTCTATGTACTTACTGAAATGTATGCTTGACGTGTTGGTTCAGAAACAGGGGATGTAGGCTATCGATCCATGATATATGGTCTGCCTTTAATTGTATACTTTGCAGGTGTCTTTTTTTTTAAACGAGAGGTGCGTGTCAGGCATGGGAAGGCAACATGCCAGTGTACAACATGAGCCACAGCTGACACCAACAGTTCTGTAACGTCGAGGGAGGAAACCTGGTGCCAATATTCAACTCTGTCCCTCCCTCTCTCTCTCTCTCTCTCTCTCTCTCTCTCTCTCTCTCTCTCTCTCTCTCTCTCTTTCTCACACACACACACTTCCTCTCTCTTTATCAGTATTTCACAATCCGTCTTTTTTCTTCTCTTGTAGCTTAGCCCCCGCGTTCTCGTTTCACACAGAACCATCCCTTCTGGTGGCACTGATGAAAAAAATCTGAAATACATTTGACTGTTTATAAAAAGAGAACCCCGGTTCTTAAATCTTACTGCTTTGTCAGTATGAAACTGTTTCAGCATGAGGTTAATCGTCTTGGATCTACTTGATTCTAATGTAATTTGGATAATTTGGGCGAGGTTTGAGGTTGATTTAGTGTGGCTGTGTGTGTTACCCCCCCCCCCTTCCCTCTGACTTACTGCCAGGCCTCATCTGAGTTCTTAGCTCATCACTTACAGCTACAGTGCCTAACGGCTGTTGGCACCCTGTTCTCCACTGTCTGCCTGAGAAAACAAGCTAACGCTAACAGATGTTATGCTAATGTCGGAGAAATGGTCGCGCCCAGTCGGTGGTACACTCCACCGATGTTCGCGGGATCAAACCCGTCACGTCCGACATCTAAAACATTATCACATTAGCATTATGGGCAGTTGCAGCGTGCGTCGCCCCATTGAATTACTATAGCATGACAGTTTGGATGTTACATCAGTTACCGTGACATCCGTTAGCTTGTAGTATTTAGCAGTACTGCAAAGCAAGTTAACGTTCGCTACATTTTATTCGGGCTTGATTTCCGTGATACAGCAGGTAAGCTAAGAATAACGTTGGCGCTAGCTTTTTTTCGTGACTTTAAAGCCGGCTCGTGTAGCCGGTGACCACCAAAAGCTGGTCACATATAAGACTTGAAACGATCTAAACGATCTAACGTAGCGCCAACGTCATTCTTAGCTTAGTCGCTGCATCACGTAAATGAAGCCTGCATAAAATGTCGCAAACGTTAACTTGCTTTGCAGTACTGCAGAATACTACAAGATAATGGATGCTATGGTAACTGAAGCAACATCCAAACTGTCATGCCATAATAATTCAATGGGGCGACGCATGCAGCAACTGTCTATAATGCTAATGTTCCGCTCCCCTAGTACCTCTCGCGTAGCTCCCACTGAGAGAGCAGAGACAGAGCAGTAAAACCGGTCACCCATCACAGCAACAGTCCAGTGCACGCCTGCAGACACACTACAGACCTGTATAAATAACTCACTGTCTACTCTGGAGCTTTTTTTCCCCTTCAGAAAGTCTGAAAAGTTACAAAAAGGAAGTTTCGGAACGAGCGGAGAGCGTTTTTGGGCCTTGTCCATGTCTATAACATGTGGATGGTATTTCATTGCACGTTGCTTATTGGATGAAGGTACTCTGTTATTGGTATTAGAGAGAGCTGGGCATACAGAGAGGATTAGACAGAAGACAGGCTGTGTGTGTATACATGCCTGGTGGTGGTAGTGGTGGTGGTGTGTGTGTACTGTCTGCTTGAGTGAGATAGATATGAAAGATGTGTGTGTACATGTGTGATTAGGCCAGGGTATTGACATTTTCTCTTGATTCTGACTAGACGTGTTTGTGTTCTGGGTCGGACAACATGTTCCAAAATGTTTTCTGACAGTCTGCCATCCCCTCTCCCCTGTTCTCTTGGGCTACAGTCAGACTGTGTGTGTCAGCTCTTTACATTCACCAAACCCCACCCTTCGATTTGGACCTTTTTCTGTCTTGTAAATGATAGATACACAACCCACATTTCACATTTTACGGTACTGGACCAAGAACATTCCCAAAGAAAGCGCTCTGCTCTGAAATATTGTTACAGTGTACCTCATAGATTGAAATCTGGGGTGCTGCCCACAAATCCAAACTAACTGGATCCAAAGGATTTGTTTGGCCCGCCCACGTGCTCTCACCTTCCCATTACTAGACTCCTGCAAGAATGCTGCTTGTCATTCAAGATATGAACGGCACGTCTGTGTGGCTGCGTTGCACCTGGTGAGGAGAGAGGAGGGAGGGAGGTGAAGGGGGGTGGAGGAGAGGAGAGAGAGGGAAGTAAGGGAGGAGAGAGAAAAGAAAGGGAGGAGAGAGGGAGGGAAGATGGAGGAGGGGCAGGAGAGGGAAGTAAGAGAGGAGAGAGAATAGAAATGGAGGAGTAAGGGAGGTAAGAGAGGAGACAGAAGGAGAACAGGGGAGGACATGGTTATCTCTCAGGTCTGGATGCTACACTCCAGTAACATATGGCCAATCCCCAGAGCACAGAGGGCCTTAACGCAACACAAATCACCCACGCTGCACACTCTGGCACAAACATACTTTACCTAAACACACACACACACGGTACGCACCCACATGATACACACACAGGTTACACACATGCACATGCTTAAATTTCCAGACACACACACACGTTGGATTGCAAGGGTGCATTCATGCACCCACCCACACACACACAGTCAGTACATGAAAATGAAAATGACACATATTCATGGATGTAAATCAGGAAAGACGTGTCCTGAAGCAGGAACCTGGTGACCTCACCGCGCCTGGGCCAAACCACCAGGTCTGCTGGAGACAGACACGTGAACTGAGGTGACACTGACAGGGGAAAACTCTGAAGGAGTTCAAGTTATGTCATCAGTAATCAGCTGTGTGTTTTCCCCATCATGGCTGAGCTTAAATATGTGGAGACGTGTGTGTTGGAGGTTCAAGTTTAGAACAAGTGTAGGTACAGGTATGTTACAATCCTTTTGGTCCTGTACTTCTTGATAGTTTCCGAGTGGCCTGCATAAACCTACTATAAATAACGTCCTTATCCTATGAGTTACAATTCTTCTCATCTTTACGTGTCATATAAATACTTGTGTGTGTGTGTGCGCGCGCGTGTGTGTGTATGTGCGTGTGTGCGCGTGTGAGTTCAGGTGTGTTTTTGTGCTCGTGTGTGTTATTGATGGGACAGTCTGAAGGAACCTGTCAGGTCAGTCTTGCTGAAACACGACCTAGTCATGAGGGAACTGTCTGGCTTTCAGGGCCTGATGGTTTAAGACCCAGATGCAGCAGCACAGATTAAGCTGATCAGAATAGGCTTTAGCACAGTTTATCAGTCACACCGTAAGCCAAACAGACATGAACACACACACACACAAACACGCACACACAAGGACAGACAACACACAAACCCAATCAAATAAAAAGGGCAATCCTTTCGAAAGAAAGTACGGTTTTATCGGCGCACCATTGTTATGACCTGCGTCCTTTCCCCTCATTCCTGCAATACGGCCTGGTTTTCCCATACTGCACCAGGAGGAAACTAAAGGCTTAGTGCACCAGTCAAGTCGAGATCTGTGATTTAAAGGTGGTGTTTAAAACCCGGGTCCAAACATGCGTTGTTGTCCAGAAGTTCTGCTCAGAGCTGGGAAACATTGCCTTCAGAGGATCTCCAATCGTATATCTGCTATGATAAGAGTTATCTCCGCGCAAACATAAATCACACTTACAACTCCGCAAGCCTCTTTTCAGATTCCCTCTTCCAGACGAAGACTCTGCATCCAACAAATCACCTGATGGAAATGCCTTGATACGCCGAGCGCGCGGAGGAAGGGAACGGCGTTCGGCGTTCCCGTATGTTTTATTGATCGAGACCTGAGGTGAAAATTCCATATTTCTTTTATTTCATGTCGAATCGCAAAGAATGTGAAGTAAAACATCCCATGTGTAGGGGCGAGTTTCATTTCTCTTTATATAAAGTGCTTGTGATTTATGGGCCCTCGATGGCCTCTTTTTTTTTTCCTCGCGTGAAATAAATCACCGAGCTGGATTCCAGGGAGAAGTGAGACAGAGAGAGATGGGGGGGGGGGGGGGGGGGAGTGATGAGGAGGAGAGGGTTGGGAGGGATGAGGAGAGGATGAAGAGAGGGGGAGGGAGGGGGGCGATGGAGAGCTCAGAAAAGGGGGGAAAGAGGGGAGTCCTTTAGGTCCTGCCAAGTTTGGGAGTCCATATCGCCCCTCCAGGCTTTTATAAGTGGAAGTTTGAACATGTGGGTGAAAAAGGAACTGCTCAGCTGTTTAATTGCTTCTCTGTTTGTCTTTCCCGTGTTTGGTCGGGGAGAAATGTGGGAAGCACTCATTTATCAAAGGTTTAGAGAAATAAACTTCCCCGACTCTTATCAAACGATCGTATTTCCGCGTATAAAAATGTTTCAAATATAGAACATGGAATCCACATTTCAGGAATTCCTGACACGGCGTTGATTGTGTAGGTTTGGTTGAATCAGCAGAAATCACGCAGAGCTCAAAAGAAAAGCTTTGGCTTTTTGGCTCATTTCTAGTTTTTTTGTGTTCTTCGTTTTGAAACTGAACAACGATTGGTCTATGTAAGTCAATTACTTCACAGCAAAGCTGGGCGATGAGTTAAAGATGTGTGGTTTTGGTGCCCACAGAGCGTTTATGTTCATGCCTGCATTCATGAACACACATACGCACATGCATTCATGAACACACATACGCACATGCATTCATGAACACACATACGCACATGCATTCATAAACACACATACGCACATGCATTCATAAACACACATACGCACATGCATTCATGAACACACATACGCACATGCATTCATGAACACACATACGCACACACAAATGGGCACGTGAACGGGTCGTGTGTAAGCTGGATAAACAAATCCAGGAATAGTATCACTATGTCCATTTTAAACGTTGCACACGTAGCCTATATGCTAGCGTAAACATATACTTACGCAATCCCATTGCTGACAGGTTCACAAACTGAGGCGGGCCACTGTCAGCTTCCATTAAACCCTGTTATCCCCACCCAGACCTCTGATGTCACACAGATATGCCCAAACCTCACACCGCTGGTCTCGCCCTCTTTCTCCCCTGCTTGGACTCTCTCTCCACCAACTCTCCACCTGTCTCCCCCATCCCCCCTCTGGTTTTGTCCCTTTCAATCTTCTCAGTGCAAATGGTAAGAATTGGCTGGGGGTATGTGTGTAGGTGTGTGTGTTTCTGCAAGTGACAGCCCTGTGCGTCCTAGCTTGTGCGGTGAGCGAGAGCGTGGCTCCACGGTGTGTCGATGCGCTCGCAGGGTGTTTCAGTGTTTCAGCAACGCTGAGCGCCCGCGCCCCTGCTGCCTCGAAGGTGTCAGCTTTAATCAGCACTCGTAAGGTAGGGCACAAGATCCAGCTGAGCTCTGCTTCTGCTCCGTGCTGCCACCCCCCTGGCATGGCACCCAGCTGGCAGCCTCTCTCTCACACACACACACTCACACACACACACACACGCCCAACCCCACACACACACACACACGCCCAACCCCACACACACACACCTGGCGCTGCCGTCAAAGGGGCTGTTGAAGCAGAACACCCAGGCAGGATGTTGAGCGGAGAGGCAGCGGGAGGAGAGAGGGTGAAGCGAGGGAAAGGGGAGAAAAGAAAGCTCGTCAGTTTCCTGCCTGCCTTGTCCCCACAAGGAGAGAGACGCCCTCTCAGGTGACATCCACACACGGGCTTGAGAGCCATGCTGTGGTCCTGCAGGCGGACGGTCCTCCATCAAACACTAGTCATGGCAATTCACAGCACAGTCCCCTTACATGATATTCTGTGTTAACAAAGGGAGGATATAAAGGAAAGGACGAGGGAATTAAAAGACAGGGTTGACTTGAGGCTGGAGCAGGGATGTTAGGAGACAGGGTGGACTTGAGGCTGGAGCAGGGATGTTGGGAGACAGGGTTGATGAAGCTGGAGCTGGGATGCAGGGAGACAGGCTTGACTTGAGGCTGGAGCAGGGATGCTGGGAGACAGGGTTGACTTGAGGCTGGAGCAGGGATGCAGGGAGACAGCGTGGACTTGAGGCTGGAGCAGGGATGCTGGGAGACAGGGTTGACTTGAGGCTGGAGCAGGGATGCTGGGAGACAGGGTTGACTTGAGGCTGGAGCTGGGATGTTGGGAGACAGGGTGGACTTGAGGCTGGAGCAGGGATGCTGGGAGACAGGGTTGACTTGAGGCTGGAGCAGGGATGCAGGGAGACAGGGTGGACCTGAGGCTGGAGCAGGGATGTTGGAAGACAGGGTTGACTTGAGGCTGGAGCAGGGATGTTGGGAGACAGGGTTGACTTGAGGCTGGAGCAGAGAGACAGGGTGGACATGAGGCTGGAGCACGGATGCAGGGAGACAGGGTGGACTTGAGGCTGGAGCAGGGGTGTTGGGAGACAGGGTTGCAGCAAGGTGCCTGAAACAGCGACACCAGCAGACAGAGTGCAAAGATCTCATGTTTAAACCCAAAAACCAAAGCAACCAAACCGAAAACGAACCGTCAAGAACGGTAAATATACGACAGGAGGCTGAAGTATAATTACAGACAGCGCACATCCCTTCGTGCTGATAAACAGATGTTGCGATACACATTCAATAAACAGGATGACATCTTTGTGTACCTAATGCGTAACTCTCCAGTGATACATGTGTCCAATGAACTCCATTTTAATTGCATTTGATGTAGCGTGTCCAAGCATCAGAGACACCAGGACCGTACATCTCCCTGTTTCTGATCCCTCCTTGACACTTCCTACACAAACAGCCCTTCTGTATAACACACTTAAGACGAAGTTGGCAGGAAAAAAATTACGGGTGTTAGTACACAGATTTCTCAAGCTAAAAGCTCAAACCAGAGACCGACACTCAATTTCTCCTTCTCTTCTCTCTGTTGATAAGACCGGGCAATGTTAAGTGCTATTAAGGATCTGTCTCTATGGGCTTGTTGATGTGTTAGTGACTTATAGAGTACATTAGCGGACGCTTCCCAGCCGAGGGCTAGTTGTGGAGACTCTGCTTCCGCCAGCTTCGTATCTGAGCTCAGTAAACACACGCTGTATCTTCCTTCATAAATCTGCTACGAAGCTCTCTCTCCTTTCTCCGCGCCCTCCTCACACTGCACTGTGTGTGTGTGTGTGTGTGTGTGTGGTTCTGAGGGGGAGTCTGTGTGTTTGTGGATAGGATTACATTGCGGTCTTGAGGGGGCCACCTCAGAAACTTCTAGAAAACCCTGAGGAGATTATGTGGAGTATGTTGTGTAAAGCCCTCCCGTTGACCCATCTATCAACGAACCAGGACCCTGCTGACGTCACACACACACATACTCTCGCAATCTCTCGGCCTCTCTCTTTCTCAGTCTCTCTTTCTCTCTCTTTCGCTCTCTCTCTTTCGCTCTCTCTCTCTTTCGCTCTCTCTCGCTCTTGCTCTCTCTCGCTCTCGCTCTCTCTCTCTCTCTCTCTCTCTCTCTCTGTATAAGCCTCTAAGGATTAACTCAGTCTACATTTGACCAGCCATGATGCTCATTAAAAAGTTTATAAACACACTCAAGCACAAATGACCTTACACAGTCTGTTAGGTACTGATCATAAACACATGACTTTTAACAACTGGCCTTCCTTCTTCTGAATCAACACAACAGTCAGGAATCTGGAGAGAGTCGTTCTTTGGACTGGAATTATCTGGTTAAATAAACAGGAGGGTTGAGGGTTGAGGGACGTTCTGGAGGAGTTGTTGCAATCAGAGGTGTCTCCATGCACTGTCCTTCACCATGGAAGTCCTTACACCAGCAGGCCTGATCCTGGCTGGGGCAGGGGATGAGGCTGGGGCCGGGGCTAGGGGCAGGGGATGAGGCTGGGGCCTGGGCTAGGGGCCGGGGATGAGGCTGGGGCCTGGGCTAGGGGCCGGGTCCTGGGCTAGGGGCCGGGGCCTGGGCTAGGGGCTGGGGCCGGGCCCATGTGCCGGGGCCGAGGCATGGGCGCAGGTAGTTAGAGAGAGAGAGAGAGAGAGAGAGAGAGAGGGAGAGAGGGAGAGAGGGAGAGGGAGAAAAGGGATGAGAGAGAGAGGGAGAAAGAGGATGAGAGAAAGAGGGAGGGAAAGAGACAGTGACAGAGAGGAAAGATAGAGAAAGAGGGAGAAAGGGAATGAGAGAGAGGAGAGAGGGAGGGTGAGAGGAAGGGGAGAGCTAGCTATTTTGAGACTCTCTCATGGCCTCCATTGAGGCCTTATTCCAAGCTGAATCAAGGGTAGCAGTGAGACTAAACAAAGGACTCTTTGTTATACTTTCAATTCAACTGTTCAATTCCTATAAATACTACTAGTGTGACTGATTGTCGTACAAGACTAGAAACAAGTGTCAGTGATGTGGAGTGAGCTCAATGGATTGTGCGTGACACTGGCTGGACTGAGGTAGTGCTCTGCAATGCAACCCATCCCCATGGAGACCAGGGATGGAACCTGCTGTTGTTCCCATGCCAACCTCCCCCAGAACATCCCAGAAGAAGACTGGACTGTCCAGGCTCCACGGACGCCGCCGAGGTAGGATGAGGGTCAGTCTGAGGAACGTCATAACATCACCTGGACACGCTGGACTGGCTCCCTGTTCCAGCTCCTGCTAAATCTCAGACACAGCTCCCTTCCTCCCTCTTCATCTCCCGCTCTTCTTCTTTTGACCAGATCTGCTCATCTCTCTCCCTCCATCTTTCTCTCTCTCTCCCTTTTCTCTCAGTGTCTCTGACACTCTCTTTTTCTCTCGCTGTCTCTCTCTCTAACTCCAGCCATAAATCTAGTTCAACGGTCGGTGAGGAATTAACAGACCATGCCTATATATCTATTCCATCTCACTGAGAAAACGTCCTACAGTAAACCATGCTACCAGATGTTCTGATTTGGCCCGGGTCAAGATCAGGACTGGACCAGGGAGACAAGCGGAAGAGAGCAGCTGCCAGTGGAACATCAGAACCAGACTGGACCAGACTGGACCATACTGGACCAGACCAGTATGGTCCTACTCCTTCTACATGAACCGGACAGCCCCTCCATTCACACAGTCCCCTTCCTGACACTGGCTCACACAAACACTCACACTATCCTGCTGTCTTCTGTTTATGTCTTTTAGTTGTCTCTGCCTGCCTCTCTGTCACTCTCCTCCATCTCTCTCTCTCTCTCTCTCTCGCTCTCTCTCTCTCTCTCTCTCTCTCTCTCTCTCTCGCTCTCTCGCTCTCTCTCTCTCTCTTTCTGTTACTCTCCTCCATGTCTCTCTCGCTCTCTCTCTCTGTCTAAGATGTCCTCTGTCTCTCTAGGCCTCACTCTCCTCTATCTCTGATTCTTTTAGACTCTCTTTCTGACACAAACTCTCTTTCTCTCATACGATAGCCACTCTGTCCTCCTTTCCTTCTTTCTCTCCCACTCACTCTCTCCCTTCCTGCTGTCTCTCTCTCCATCTCCTAGCTGCTTGGCACTTTTGATGTACACACACACACAAATACATGAGCACATACACACACGCTTACACACTAGTACACAAACACGGGCCTTCGCGCTTTGTTACAGAACATGCCACTCAGCTCAGTGAACCCAGATTTAAACACAAAACACAGAACCCTCATCGGCGAGTCTTCCTGAACGCCTCCCGGACTCTGGACCCACACAAACAAGCCGCCAGTGTCACGACCTGTCTCTCCTCCACCGCAAGCGCGTCAACACGGAACATTACACCGCCGTGATGTCATATCCTACCAATGCTCCAGATAGTTAGAGTGAGTGAGTACAGAGAGACAGCGCACACATACACACATATACAGACACAGGCACACACGAACACACACGCAGTCACATGGAGAACTGTGCAAATGAGCAGACCCACCGGACACGGCAGGCACACATCGTGACTGCAGTGGTTGGAGTGAGACAGTGCAGGAGGACATGACCTGGTTGCGGCTCTGAGGGAGCAGAGTTCGTCTGCAACCTTCCTTCTGTCCGGGAGGGTGGTGAAGGGGGATGAGGGGTGAGGGAGGGTTGCGAGGGGTGAGGAAGGGGAAATGAGGAGTAACGCGGGGTGAGGAGGGATAAGGAGAGGTGAGGGGTGGACGCAGCGGTATATAAACGTCACAGCGGAGCCCAAGATTTGTCGGTCGGAGCCTGCGGTCGTAACTCTAGCTTTCTCTTCACTGCTCCACTCTGCAGCGTAAGAGGGTTTCATTTCCAGGGTCAGGAGAGTCAACTGGACCTGGGTGGACTTGGTCGGAGCACAGTCTGGACTCAGCCAACTGCAGTTATCACACAGTTCTGATGAGCAAAGACGCAGGCAAAGGCGCAGGCAAACTCGCACGCGCTAACACACACACAGCCAAACCCATACTCATACACGTATGCAGGAAACACACACACACTCACACTCACAGTTCGCCAATAGCTTAACCACAGCATACTGTCCCCACAGCGAGTTCATGTGAGGTTAGGTGGAGCAAATATCCAGCTGGGATATTGAGATACAAATGAAATATGACACATACGACCTTGCACACACACACACACACACAGACACACACACACAATAAAAATCTAGCCACTGCGTGCTCGGAAAACTCCATGTTGAGCGTGAAGTATCAAAACCATCACATCAAATCTCACATCAACATTCGTCAGGACTATTGGTTGCAGGATGAGTGGGTTTGGGGAGTTCCATTGTGATTAATGGAGCATTCATCCAGTTCAAATATTCTGCTACTAATGAGCTGTGATCAGAACTACATCCAACATGGCTGGAACATTTTTACTGGACTCCACCAATCCCTGTTCAGAGATCGAGGGACAGGCCTGTAAAGACCCAATGGAAAGCCTTGCTCACTCCTGAGAGTTACGAGTGCCTCTATCTCCACATTCATGTCTCCTTCTATATATAGGACTGACTTCCAGATTGGCTTCTGTCCTATCCTGCCCTGTCTTGTGCTGTGTTGTGCTGTCTTCACATTTGATTTCTCTCGTTTCCTCTCCTCCCCTTTCTTCTCCTCCTCCCCTCCCCTCCTCTCTTCTCCTCTCCTCCCCTCTCCTCTCTTTCACCTCTTTTCGTCTTTTCTCTCCTCCCTTCTCCTCCCCTCTCTTCTCCTCTCTTCTCCTTTCCTCTCCCCTCCTCCCCTCTCCTCTCCTCCCCTCTCCTCTCCTTTCCTCTCCTCCCTTCTCCTCCCCACTCTTCTCCTCTCCTCTCTCTGTCTCTGTTTAAGTGAAAGGAATCCATCTCTAACAAGTCAAGCCATCTCAGCTCCCAGCCAGACTGTGTTTGAGTGGCAGCCACATTGCAGGGGTCGAGCTATTCACACGTTCCCACTTCCTGTCTCAGTCCACCAATAGGAATGTGCCTCGGGGCGAACATGCCAACCATTTAGAGCTTGGCAAAGTGGCAGCTTTTCATCTGCCCTCAATCCAAGCTCCAAAGACTGGGTAGTCCTTCCAGTCAGAAACACATCCCCGGTTTGTTAGATGAAGCGGAGAAAGGAATGCTGAATATATTTCTATGATTTGTTCTGGTTTTAGAGTGCTGTTTGTAGCTGGTGGGGGGGAGAGCCTTGTCCAAGACTGAGAAGACGGCCTGTCATTCCACCAGACACACATAAACACACACTGCTGCTAGGACACAAACACACACACAAACACACACATGCACACATGCAGATATTTATATTGTATATTTTGTTATAGATACAACGGACATAACAACGGACAAACTGCGGCCCTTCTCTCACAGATGACTATCATACATATACATACACACGCATACGTACACACAAACATATACACACCCAAACACACACACGTACACACATGCACGCATACACAACCATATGCACGCATACACAACCATATACACATACACACAAACACACATACACACATACCCACACATACACACACATATACACACACACAAACACACACACATATACACACACGCATACACAAACATATGCACATACACACAAACACACGCACACATATACACACACATACACACACACATACACGCGCACACACACAGAGTTAACCCAGGCACATTATTGGTACAGCTGGCTGTCAGATCCATTGGCTCAGCAAGGTGTCTACAGGCTCTGATGACTTCTCTTCCTGTGTGAGTGTGAATGTGCGGTTACGTGTGTGTCTGTGTGTGTAGGTGTGTGTGTGTGCGTCTGTATGTGTGTATATGTGTGTGCATCTGTGTGTGTAGGTGTGTGCATGTGCGTCTGTGTGTGTCTAGGTGTGTGTGTGTTCTCTGTGTGTGTGAGACAGTGCGTATAGGTGTGTGTGTGTGTGTCTAGGTGTGTGTGTGTGTGTTCTGTATGTGTGTATGAGACTGTGCGTATAGGTGTGTGTGTGAGTGCGTCTCTGTGTGTGTGTCTGTGTAGTTGTGTGTATCTGTGTGTGTTTAGGTTTGAGTGTGTGTGTAGGTTTATGTCTGTGTGTGTAGGTGTGTGTCTGTGTGTGTCTGTGTGTGTAGGTGTGTGTCTGTGTGTGTAGGTGTGTGTATGTGTGTATAGGTGTGCGTTTGTGTGCGTAGGTGTGTGTCTGTGTGTGTAGGTGTACGTCTGTGTGTGTAGGTGTGTGTGTCTGCATGTGTGTCTGTGTCTGTGTTTGCAGCTGGCATCTCTCAGCCTTGCCAGTGTGTCTCCTGGCTCCCACAGGCGCAAATTTGTCTACAGGGTTTGATCTTATTCGTGTCTCTGAGGTGTGTGTGAGTGTGTGTGCGTGTTTATATGTGGTCATGAGTGTGTGGATGTGTGGGTGCGGGTGTGTGTGCGTTTTGCACTGTGAAGGGATCTGGACACGATCAGAACAGAAGCCAAAAGGGGTCGAGCCAAGAAAACGAGGGAACGAGTATAGGAAGAGAAAAGGTCAATCAGAGAGAGAGAGAGAGAGACAGAGACACAGAGAGGGAGAGAGCGAGAGAGGGAGTGGGAGAGAGACCTCGAGGACAGGAGATACCACAGGCTCCTTCAGAGAGGGTTGTCTCCTGGGCTTATCTCTGGGTGGTGGACTAGATCCACATGAGCAACGACAAGCAAGTATGAACGCATAGACACACACACACACACACACACACACAAGTATGAACGTATAGACACACACACACACACACACAAGTATGAACGTATAGACACACACACACACACACAAGTATGAACGCATAGAAACACACACACACAAGTATGAACGCATAGACACACACACACACAAGTATGAACGCTTTGACACACACACACAAGTACTGTATGAACATATAGACAAATACACACACACAAGTATGAACGCATAGACACACACACATACACACACACACAAGTATGAACGCATAGACACACACACATAAGTATGAATGCATAGACACACACACACACACAAGTATGAACGCATAGACATACACACATACACACACATATAAATGCATAGACAAACACACACACACAAGTATGAACGCACAGACACACACACACACGCGCAGGGGACCCCACCAAACTCTTGTGGTACCTCAGTGTAACACGATAGCCTGTTTATGTTGTTGTTCCTGCTCTCTTCCTCCCTGGACCGCCCCGCGCCACCACGGTGTGGTTGTGGTCGCTAGGACTGTGTGTGGTCCACGCCTGGTTCGACCGTTCACTGGTCATTCCCATAGAAATGTCAGCGGTCTACAGAGCGAACCACCAGTGTTGTTGCACACCAGAGGAGGTATCTACTTCAGGGTTGCCCTTTCCTTGACCGCCAAAACGTGTGTGTGTGTGTGAGTGTGTGTGTGTGTGTGTGTGTGTCAGCATGTTTGGCTCTGAGTCAGCGTGTGTTCATGTGTGCATTAGTGAGCGTGTTGGTGCGTGTCATGAGGAGCCTTGTGTGAGTGAGTGAACCTGAAGCGAGATGCTCTGCCATTCATCTTTGGTCACTACAGCGTGGGGTAGTTTGGTCAACACCGCGATGAACATGGTTCCGTAAGAGCTGCTTTTCCAGGTGATGGATGGTGGTGTTTTGAACAAGACCTACAGGACTCACAGTCACAGTGATCAGAGACCCGCTCCTTCCTGGACAAACACTACAGACACATCACCAGGAGACCCGCTCCCTCCAGGACAAACACTACAGACACATCACCAGGAGACCTGCTCCTTCCTGGACAAACACTGCAGACACATCACCAGTAGACCTGCTCCTTCCAGGACAAACACTACAGACACATCACCAGTAGACCTGCTCCCTTCAGGACAAACACTACAGACACATCACCAGTGGACATGCTCCCTCCAGGACAAACACTACAGACACATCACCAGTAGACCTGCTCCCTCCAGGACAAACACTACAGACACATCACCAGCTGGCAAGGAACCCCGGAGGTTTCCCTTCATCTGTCTTTGAGGAGTTCTTCCCGACTTCACATGTGTGCGTGTGTGTGTTCTGTGTAAGTGTGAATGTGCGTGTTGTGTGTGAATGTGTGTTTGTGTACATCTTTGCATAGTTTTCCGTGTTTCCTGGAACTGTTCAAAAGAAAGGACGGGGAAAAAAACTTTATAATGAGAGAGGAAAGGAAGACGGGGAGGGGAAAAAACGAAAAAAGAAAGACAGACGGACGGACGGACGGAAGAAAAGAAGGGAGGAAGAGAGGAGGTAGGTATGGCCTTGAGGCTGCATGTGTGTACATGAACATGTGGGGGAAAACAGCCAAGACAAAACCATGAAAACATGGAGTATTCATCAGGGCCGGGTCCTTACCAAGGACAACAGGGGCGCTGCTCTCACCCCCACCCACCCCCCCCCACCCCCCGACCCTCCTTTGGAAGATCAGTTTTCCGAGTCCAGCTTTTGTTCAGTCATCGGATGCAACGTCCCATAACTCACCCAGCGAACAGGAAAGGATCCCAGACTGGATTGGACGCGCTGCGACCCGAAGCAGCTCCGACCCCATTACAGGATGATGGATGAGAGGCTGCAGGAATGGCAAGCGTTTGGAACGGGAGACGGAACCAGAGACGCGAGGCTGGAGGGACCGTGGGAGGGAACCACGATCAGAGCGCATCTGCGTTCCTCTGCGGCCGGAGACGGACGTATGGCAGCGTCCTGGAAGACCAGACCCTTTTGATACTTGGCAGGCTGCTTCTCCAAACGGAACCCAGGACCCAGATTCCTCACTGGGCATCAGGATGTCTAAACCCCTGCCTTGGACTGTCAACGACCCCCGGGCGGGGTGCGTTTGTTTCGAGCGGCCCGTACAGCACACCGCAACCCCGGTCCAAGATGTGACACATATCTAGCACACCTCGAGTACTTTGAAAAACGCCACGTCTCTGCCGAACCCTTGTTTGGTTAACACGTCTGAGGGAAGAGAAAAGTTGGAGTCTTTCGAACGCGAGGGAGGGAGGGGGGGGGGGGGGGGGGGGGGTCCCCTTCTCTGGAGAGCTCGCTTATCCTATAAGACATGGTTTGTGGCTTCCGTGCAGAAAATGCCAGGCCTTCAGTGAGAGCTACCAGGAACATGCAGGACTGTAGGAGGCCAGGATGGGCAGTCATAGGAAGAGTCTTATTTCCACATGATGGGTGGAGATGTTTGACTTCAAAGCTCCATGTCTTGGTGACGGCAAAGTTGTTTGTGTTTCTGCTTATTGTTCTCCCCACTCGGCTGGAGGGAAGATATGCAGATCCACGCTAGGGGCCGTGGGATAGGCCCCTCTGTGTGTGAGAGAGTGTGTGTGTTACAGGATGTTTGGGTCTGTTTCTTAAACAAACACAGATGCGTGTTGTGGTTGGCCTTGGAGAAGTGGCATGGTAGTCGTTGTCACACACACACACACACACACTCAGTCTCACATACACACAGTCTCACACAGACAGTCACAGAAACCGCCAAACCGTTCGATCCATCACCAAGCATCGCAGATGGGGATTAGAACATGTGTCCTCCATTACAGGCTGTGAAAAAACAACATGGCCGCCATCTCTCTGCTGGCTGTAAGTCTGGACATAGAGAAGCTATCAAGCGTGCTTCCTCAGAAAACCACCACCATGAGTTTTCCCTGTCAATCAGCACTGCCAACAACAACGTTACACTTTGAATGAGGCTCACTGTGTTGTTTTCTACCGGAATCCCCCCCTTTTCCACAATAAAACATTTCCCAGACGTTTTCACAAGGTTTTTATTTCAAAAGTACATAAACAGGACCAATATCGTTCAATAAGGCAAAAAGCTCAAATACTTATAACCATTCATGTTAGACGACTCAGTCTCATTGTCACAGTTTATGGGTACCACTTGCAAATTATAAATAATACTTTCTTTTTTTATATATAGAACATTTCTTTTATCAATCTTTTATGTATTCTTCTCATTGGTAGTTTTTCAAAAAATCATTGTCGACAAACATCACCAGCCACTACATATGATCATCTTTTCTTTTTTTTTCTTTTTTATTCATGATGAACGCCCATGAGACAGATTTCTTTAGGGGAAAGTGTGAATCTCTCTCTCTCTGTGTCTCTCTCTCTCCGTCTCACTCTCACTCTACTCTGTAGTTTCTCTGTGTTCCTCCCTAGCTCGCTCGCTCGCTCGCTCTCTCGGTTCCTCTGTAGTTCTCTCTCTCTGCGGTGTCTCTGACCAGGTGCATGACCCAGTTCCAAACCTAACCCTAGCGCCTAGCCCCCAGACACTGCCAGAGCTGACAGGAGAAGACTTGGGTCCAACATTAATATGGAGATAATACAACACACGAACCAGAGAAGGGCAGGGTGGAACTAATAAATATCACATTTTTAGGACAAACATTCATTAAAAAAAGTCTCTCTTTTTTCCGTTCTCGTTCCTTGGCAAATGACTCTGCTATTCCTAATAAACTCCATCAGGTACAAGTGACTTCAGCTTGTGTTTCTAGATCGTGGCCCGTCGACCGGGCGTTAGGGAACAGGTATGTCTAGGGACCAGGTGCTGGGGCTGATCTGATTGGATAAAACTGTAAAGGGGGAGGGGCAAGGGGATGGGGTTATTCATCATTGGCGTAAATGGGATTCATTTGCATGCCGAGCCGAACCAATCCAAGCTGAGCTCTGGGTTGGGAGGCGTGGCCAGTTCTGGTCACCTGGGAAATAGAGCCAGGAAGACACAGAGCAGTGTTGCTGTGAGTGACGGACTGAGGCCCAAGGCTCCTCCACACTCCATAGAGTTTTCCTGCCAAGAAAAGAGAGACACGGAGATAGAGAGATGGGGAGAGAGAGACATTGAGAGTGACAAAGAGAGCGAGAGATGGAGAGATGAATACGGGGTTATAAAATGACTGGCTAAAGAAAAGCACTAGGTTTTGAAACAGAAAACCTGGCACTTAAGTTTGATGGATAATCTGTGTGTCTGCATGCAAGCGTGTGCGTGTGCGTGTGTGTCTGCGAGCGTGTGTTACCTCAGGGTGGAAGGGGTGGCAGGTATCCGGGCGTCTGCGGTCCTTCTGGTACTTTAACCTCTCGCACTTCAGAGACTCGTTATGTACACAGCCAGTCAAGGAAAGCCCTTAGTCACTCACAACACCGTGGCCTCAGCTAGCTACAGACTCCCTGAGGAGATACACTGCAGATACCCCTAGAGACAGGCAAACTGGAAATCCACACAACCGCCCGGTGAAAGATCTTTGGTCAACAGCGCATGCTTTATGCCGAATACAAACACACAACTCATTGTATATTTTGTATAACGTTATGATTATATTTCATGTTACAGTAAGTGCACGCTCAAGTTCACCAGATAAGGGTCGTGAGGCCCTAATGGTGGGGAGGGGGGAGGGAAGAGAAAGGGAGAGAGGGGGAGGGAGAGAGGGTGAGTGGGGGGGGGAGGGAGAAGGGTATGAGGAGGGGGTTTCTCCAGAAGACTGGCTGGTCTTTAGCTTTGTCTGGTATTGATCAGACTCCGGCTTTCCTGAAACATAACACACACACACAGACACGCACGCATGCACATACAGTACACAAACATGCATTTTTAAGGGTGATCACAAACACTGCACACAGGGGGATACACACACACACTCGCACACACCATTTGGAAACATCCATCTGTTAGAAGTCAGTGCATTTGTTTGGACAGCTCTTACGCCTCCTGGCCTGTTGATTCTCCAAGCCATCACTGTCCTGGCCGCAGAACTCTGTTTCCTCTCCAGCAGGGCACAGGCCAAGCTAACTCAGCCCCACTCTCAACTCCGCCCTCCCTTGCTCTCTCCCGCCCCGTCTTTCCTCCCGCCCCCCCTCCCGCCCAGAGGAAAACGCCTTGTCACTCTGGCCTGTAGCGTCACCACACTGACAGACACTCAGTAATAACTCCCAGGCAGCTGAGAGGCAGCGAAGGAGAAGGAGGAGAGAAGATGAGGCTGGGGTTCCTCCACAGCCCCAAGAGGGTTGGTCACATGTAGAGACAGACAGACAGACAGACAGACAGACAGACAGACAGACAGAGAGACAGACAGGCAGGCAGACAGACAGACAGGCAGGCAGGCAGGCAGGCAGGCAGGCAGGCAGGCAGACAGACAGACAGAACGACAGGTAGACAGACAAGCCGGTTGGGATCAAGGATATACATGATCTCAATGGGGTCCATGGTGATTGGCTCGGCCGACTCGCAGTCACACTTGTTGTCCACCACCACCATGAAGAGGTTACTGCTGGGGATCTGCTGGATCACAAAGGATCTGCCAATCAGGAAGGCAGGAGGGACAGGGATGGGGGAGGGGACAGGGATGGGGGAGGGGCAAGGGGCGGAAACGCAGAGACATGGTCAGTTCCCAGACGCTGTTGGTCAGATACTGATCCTCCTTTTCCAGGCGGGCTTGAACACGTCTACTGATCCTACTGGACGTGTGTCAAAAAGATGAAAAGAAGTTGGTATCCAGACAAAGACGTAGGAACTCCCACGTACACACACACATACTAGGTCATGGCGCACAGCAATGCAGAACCAATGAAGTGTTGTAGAACAAGAAACACTCCAGGAGTCCTGATCGGAGCATTTCTCTGCTCCAGATCTCTCTCTCCTCCTCTCTCTGTCTCTGCAGCTACCATGGCTGCCTGCTCACAGGCCGCAGAGAACAGCTGATTTATGTCCCAGTCTGAGGTTTATGAAGAGGAGAAGCCGTAAAGATGATCTCTTCTTTCTCTCACTTTTCTTTATCCTGCTCTCCCTCCCCCCCCTCTCTCTCTTTATCTCTCTCTCTCTCTCCCTTTCTCCCTCCCCCTCTCTCCTCCTCTGTTCTCTCCCTTTCTCCACCCCCCCCTCTCTCCCTTTCTCCCTCTCTCCCACCCTCCCCCTCTCTCTCTCTCTCCCTCTCTTTCTCTCTCCCCCTCCCCCTTCATCTCCCTCCATCTATTTTCCACAGACTGTGTGATTGATGCTGCTCTCTGTTCTGCATGAATAGTCCCACACGAAGGTACAAAGTCAGTCAGTTGGAATTAGAAGTTCCTTTTCTTACCGTAGCTAACCCCACCTCACCCTGGCCCGGCCCAGCCCGGCTCATTGATAGCAACCAGAACAAGTGTTCCTGGTGTAAAGACTTCAAACCATCCTGACACCGCAGCTGCAAGCCTTGAACAAACCAAGAGCTGCAGAGAGGTAGGGCACACGCACACGCACACGCACGCACACGCACACATACGGTGCTATCTTGACACACACTCCTGGGGCAGCAGCTTCTAGTCCACATGACCAGGAGAGACAGAGAGCAGACATATCCACAGTGTGACTCAGACTGGAGGTATTAACACTGACACATGAACACATGAACACATGAACCCCCTCTGAAGATACCTATGTGAACCTGTGGGCGTGCGCGTGCTGATCTGCGAGTGTGTGAACCTGGGGTTGTGTGTGTGTGTGTGCGTGTGAGAGAGAGAGAGAGAACTTGAAAATGTCTGAGTGTGTATGTGTGTGTTTGTGAACCTGAGGATGTGTGTGTGAGCGAGTGTGTGTGCGTGTGTGAGAGAGAACTTGAGAATGTCTGAGTGTGTATGTGTGTGTTTGTGAACCTGAGGATGTGTGTGCGCGCCTGTGGATGTTGTGTCTGAGGGAGTGTGTGTGTCAATCTCTGTATCTCTCAGACAGAGGATCCAGGGTTAGGGTTGGGATATACGACCAGGATATATGGCCTCCAGCGCTGGAGATAATAGATTCCTAGAGGACTGTCTGGGTCTACCCGCAGAGATCCTACACCACTGTCTTAAATCTCACCTCTATAAAAGCAGGGAGCTCAGTAGTGGAGTTAAATCATCTTCTACGGCCACTTAGCCATTAGACCAGGCTTACAACATACTCTCTGGATAGGCTTTGATGCCCCTGCGGAGTCCCTCCCTCCCCCTCTATGTCTCTCTCCCTCCCTCTCTCCCTCCCCCTCTCTTCTCTCCACCCCCCGCCCCCTCTCTCTCCCTCCCCCCTCACTTTCTCTCCCTCCCCTTCTTTTTCTCTCTCTCTCTCTCTCTCTCTCTCTCTCTGTTATTCACACACACTCTAACTCTCTAGTCATAACGTTTCAGTTTTTGGGGTCATGATTAAACAGAGAGTCCAGGTGTGTTCTTCTAATAGTTACCTGAGCAGATAAACTACAGTAACACACACACTCTTCAATTCGTGTGAGTACAGATTTCCTACAGGCTAGAACCCACTCGTGGACCAATGAAAACAGGAGAAAAAGTCCCTAAGTCAGACAGTAACATGAAACAGATGTTTATCGGCAATATCCTCTATTACTAATATAAGCTATAAAATCCCATATAACTGAAATAAAAACTCCATTTCACTTTGTCAAATTCATTGTGCTTTAAAGTTGATTTATTTGGAGCCGACATATGGCTCTCAAGGTTCTGCATGCTACACCGCAAACCAAGATAGGGTCATCTCCTCTCTGATAGGTGTCCTGCAGTGTGTGTGTGTGTGTGTGTGTGTGAGAGAGAGAGAGAGATAGTCTTATTTGGGGCTAACTATATCCTAACCCACATTTACACTCCTGGCACTCAGAACTGTGGTTACCCTATTGACCTTGCGAGGCTGATACACACACACACACACAAGCGCACACACGCACGCACACACGCACGCACAAAAATACACACACACACTGCTGCCTCCATGGCAGTTCCACAGCTGGGAGCAATGAAGAGCCTGTTGGAGTGATCCAGCGAACGCCCCACAATTGCCTGACAGAAAAGACCAAATTGTTAATGGGGACCACACTCATTTTCCCATCTCTGAAGGAAGCTTTTTTTTCTCACCACCTTCACCATCTGAGATTCTGCTGGAGGAGTGTGCTTGTGTGTGTGTGTATGTGTGTGTGTGTGTGTGTGTGTGTGTGTGTGTGTACTTGTGTGTGTGTGTGTGTGTGTGTGTATGTGCGCGTGCACGCAACTAGATAATTGGGCTCTCGCTAGATAAGAAATGTTTTGAATCAGTGTGTCGTAGATGGTTTCGGTGGAAGCTCATTACTAGTGATTGAACGTGTCGTTTCAGCTCTAACACACTGGAAGAAACGTCAGGTGAGGGCCCAGTTCAGCTCCACCCTCCACACTCTGCCTCCAGCTCAACCACTGTTAGCTAGCATGTCAGCTGCACCCTCCACACTCTGCCTACAGCTCAACCACTGTTAGCTAGCATGTCAGCTGCACCCTCCACACTCTGCCTACAGCTCACCCACTGTTAGCTAGCATGTCAGCTGCACCCTCCACACTCTGCCTACAGCTCACACTGTTAGCTAGCATGTCAGCTCACCCTCAAGACTCTGCCTACAGCTCACCCACTGTTAGCTAGCATGTCGGCAGGATCGGGGCCGTTTCCTTTCTAACACAAGCCAAACTTTCAGTCCTCTCGACAAATTACTTCCGACTTTCAGTTGGCGTGCTGGAAGTTCTGTTCTGAGTTGTATTCTGAGCGTGTTCTTAACCTGACATGTGTGCTTTATTGCATGTGTGTGTTTGTGTGGCTCTGAGAAAGACAGAGAGAGAAAGAGACAGAGAGAAAGAGACATAGAAATACACAAAGAGAGAGAGAGAGACAGATGGACATACTTGATGCAGTCCTCACAGTCGATGTTTCCAGTGGTCTCTTTGATGGTTCTTTCTGAGACAAAGGCAGGGTACTCTGTATCACACGGCACTAACATGGTCCGGCCCAGTCTCTGAGCTGCAGCAGAGAGAGAGACAGAGAAAGAGAGAGAGACAGACAGAGGGAGGGAGAGACAGACAGAGGGAGAGAGAGAGATAGAGGGAGAGACAGAGAGAGGGAGGGAGAGAGAAAGAGAGGGAGTGAGAGAGAGAGATAGAGGGAGAGACAGAGAGAGAGACATAGAGAGGGAGAGAGAGACAGAGACAGACAAACAGAGAGAAAGGGAGAGACAGAGAGAGGGAGGGAGAGACAGACAGAGGGAGAGAGAGACAGACAGAGACAGAGAGAGGGAGGGAGAGAGAGAGAGAGGGAGGGAGAGAGAGAGGGAGATCGAGAGAGACAGAGAGAGAAGAAATGGGGGGGGAGGGGAAAAGAGAAATATTGAAAGGGGAAAAGAGTGGGGGAGTGAGAGGGGGAGAGAGAGAAAACGGAGGAGCACCAGAGAGAAAGAGAGAGAGAGAAACAGAGAGACAGATGGTGGATGAGAAGGAGAGGTCATTTAAGAGGTAGAGGGTGTGTAAAACACCTTATCCTGATGTTTTTCAAATCCCATTCAGTTTTTGTCCAGTTATGATCACTTGGTTGATAAACCAAAGCCAGCATGTTAAATCACATCAACAAAAACCTGGGTATTTCTAAACCACTCCAACAATGCTTTCATTATCGAAACACTACTGCCACTGTATGGTCAGACCTGGTACTACATGCACTGTGCTGTCAGCTGAAGAAGGCATTGCACTTTGTTATGTACAGCAACATAAATCATATTTCTGATTTACATATTTTAAGTACATCATTTCCTTTAACGCTAGTGTGAATTTTTGTCTTTATTTTGCACGTGGGATGTTTCGTGGCCCTGGATTAAACAGCGGTTATCAGGAGAAAACAGCCATTTAACGTCTGGAGTTGAGAAGCAGGCAGAGAACAGCACATCTGCGTGAGCAGCTCAGCCTTTTCAACAAGCAGGATTAGTTCGGCTCCGCCACCTGCGTGGATTTTTGTCGCCGCCGCGCTCGCCGCATGCGCCCGCCTGCGCGGGCCGCAGCCCCGCGTTGCTATTGTGAGGAGACAGCAGGAAAGTTGGGGGTGAGAATTGGGCTTAGCGGGGTGTGAAATTGCGTTGGGCGCCGTGTGTCCAGGACAGGAGCAGGCTCTCGGCCCACCTCGCTGGGGTGCGACAGAGGGGTGGGGGGGCAGAGGCAAAGGGTTTGACAGCATGCCTCTATCTCTTCCTCTTTCCTGTCCCCCCCAGCCCCCTCCCAGCCCCCCTCCCAGCCCCCAGCCTCCCTCTTCCCAACTCCCCCTACCTGTTTGCGAGATTCTCGGGGAGCTATCTCAGATATTAGTTTTGGCAACAGTTAACCACATCTAATGCCTTAATTTCATGCTGGTTACTGAAGGCCTGAGTTCAGGCTGGGATCGAGCATTGCACACCTCATAAAGTACTGAGAAAAGATCAAGTTCTTACCTTGGCAGAGAGGTGTGTGTGTGTGTGTGTGTGTGTGTGTGTGTGTGTGTGTGTGTGTGTAGAGAGAGGCCTGTCGATCTAGTTACGAAGCGGATATTGCTTCTCACTGCCACCAACGACATCCTTGCAGATCATAAAACGATCAAGTCAACCCCCCCTTAGACACACGCCAAGACACTTAGACACACATACACACATGCAAGCACACACATGCACGCACACACACACAGGCGCGCACGCACGCACACACACGTGCACACGCACGCACGCACACACACGTGCATGCACACGCACATGTGCGTGCAAACACACACAAACTCGTACACACGCACGCATACACGGGAGCCCACGCACTGGTACACGCATCCAGCACCTACACATAGACTCACATGATACGGTGAGGTCGCTCAAGGCAAAGTCATGTTCTATCATCTCTGGCCTTGGAGGTTCGACTTTGTTATTTATGACGCTGGTTATTCTGTTTACTTATTCTGTTTTCCAGCGGTCACGGTGACTCACAGCAAGAGAGAGGGAGGGAGGGAGAGAGATGGAGGTAGAGAGGGAGATGGATGGAGATTGAGGGGGAGAGAGAGGGAGGGAGATGAAGGGAGGGGAAGGGGATGTAAGGTAAGGGAGAGAGAGTGAGAGAGGGTGAGGGAAGAAGAGGATGGACAGGGAGGAAGAGAGGGAAGGAGGGAGCAAGGGACGGAGAGAGAGAGAGAGAGGGAGGTAGGGGAGAGAGAGGAAGGGAGGGACGGGGAGGGAGGGACAGGGAAGGAGAGAGGGAGGGAGGGGTGGGAGAGAGGGAGGGAAGGAGAGAGGGTGAGAGGGGGAAAAGAGGGAGGGAGGGAGGGAAGGAAGGAAAGAGAGAGAAAGAGAGGGAGGAAGGAAGGAAGGAAGGAAGAGAGGGGAGTAGAGACTAGACAGATCAAGTTGAAGATGAGGACAGTGAGTTTGTATGTACTGGTTTGAGCACCAGTGTGTTTATCATAGTACCATAGTTCTACTCTGTTGGAACGGAGACTTGCTTTAAGCGCTGGTCACTTTAACATGCTTATCACTGTCTTGCCAATTGTCTTGGGGAATAGTTAAGCTTCATGTGGGATGTTAGTGGATGGATGTAACATACCTTTTGTAGTGAGGTCAGAGTACCACCAGCTGTACAGGTTAAACTCCACCAAGAATCTGTAGACACAAGAATCACAATCAAACCACAACTCCAAGGACCATCATGCACTGGGGGTCAGTATGTATGACCACCAGCTTCATTCCAAGACAGAAACTCCTAATCCAGATGCATTGTGGGAATGTGTTAGATGTTTGGCCAAAAGAGGATATTCTTTGTTCTCACAAGCAAGACTAATGTGATCATTATACAGTCGTTCTCTCTCTCCATCTCTCCCTCACACACAAAACGCACACACACACACTCACTGACTCTCTCAAACACACTCACTTTCTCATACACACATACTATCTCTCTCTCTCACACACACACTATCTCTCTCTCTTACACACACACACACACACTAACAGTATCTCTCACACACACACACACACACACGCACACACACTAACACTATCTCTCTCACACACACACACACTAACACTATCTCTCTCACACACACACACACTAACACTATCTCACTCTTTCTCTCTCTCTCACACACACACACACACACACACTGACACTAACACTATCTCACTCTTTCTCACACACACACACACACACACACACACACACATTAAACTTACATGATGAGCTCTGTCAGCAGCCATTTCATCATGGCAATAAAGGCAAAGTAGGGCTGGGAAAAAAGAGGACAGAGACAAGTGGTGAATAAGACTTAGAAACACACACACATTACTGTCTACTGCTGCTGATCACATATTCCCAAGACCAAACCATCTCCCTTCATACACATTTTTGTGCATTTGTGTATATGTGTGTGTGTGTGTCTGTGTGTGTGTGTGTGTGTGTGTGTGTGTGTGTGTGTGTGTGTGTGTGTGTGTGATGAAGCTCTACTCACATCGAGCAGTGTGTGGCCACTGTCACTGCTCTCTGAGAAGATCCAGCAGATGGCCTGGTAGTCATACAGTGTTACCCTGGAGAGAGAAAGAGAGACCCAAGAGAGAGAGCGATGAGAAAGAGGGGTGAGAGATAGAGAGGGGGAGAGGAGAGAGGGGGTTAGAGAGGGACCAGAGAAAGAGACAGTGGAACCCGAGAGGGGGGGATGGAGTACAGAGACAGATTGGAAGAGAGGGGGAGGGAGAGAAGTAGGAAATGAGAGAGAGAGAGAGAGAGAGAGAGAGAGAGAGAGAGAGAGAGAGCGTTCATTCAGGTGGAATGGTTTCTTTCCCCTGTCCCCAGCCTGGGATGAAGAATCCCATACGTCCATGTGTGTGCAAATGTGTGTGTGTCAGATTACGTCAGGGTGTCAGATGGAATAGAAAATTGTGTCCACATACATCCCCCCCCCCCCACACACACACCAATCACACAAGACACACACACACAGCCAGACACACAAACACACCCACGCTCTTCAGTTACATGCCTAAGGGCTCTTCTTGATCCTCTAGAGAAGGGAATGAGGAAAGAGACACCTCATGGTTTCCTCTCTCCTGCTCTGCCTGCAATACTCTGCCTGCAGTACTCTGCCTGCAGTACTCTGCCTGCAATACTCTGCCTGCAGTACTCTGCCTGCAGTACTCTGCCTGCAATACTCTGCCTGCAATACTCTGCCTGCAGTACTCTGCAGTACGTACGAGGTACGGACGTAGCAGTGGAAACCAAGGACTCCCTCGTCCTCACAGCCCCAGAATGACCACAGCAGGTGTGTGTGTGTGTGTGTGCGGGGGGGTATCAGGGATATTGGAGGCTTTAGGAGACTTAGCCCACCCTGGGGTGTGATGTCTGGGTCTGACTCGGGTGGGTCACACACACACACACACACACAGATCAGACGTCACCCTGCATTCTCAGTCTGCAGCCTCAGGACATGTTCTCTCCAAAGCTCAGGCCATGTGTGAGTGTGTGTGTGTGTGTGTGTGTGTGTGTGTGTGTGTGTGTGTGTGTGAGAGAGTATGTGTGTGAATGTGTGAATGTATGTTAGTATGTGAGTGTATTTGTATGTGTGTGTGTGAGTGTTTGTGAGCATGTGACTGTGAGTGAGTATATGTGTGAGCGAGTGTGTGTGAGAGTGTATATGTGCGTGTATAAGTGTATTTGAGTAATAGTATGTGAGTGTGTGTGAGTGTGTATGTGCGAGAGTGTTGTGTATGTGAGTGTGTGTGTGTGTGTGTGAGTGTTTGTGAGGATGTTAGTGTGTGTGAGTATATGTGTGTGAGAGTGTGTGTGTGTGTGTGTGTGTGTGAGTGTGTGTGTGAGTCTGAGTGTGTGTGTGAGTGTGTGTGAGTGTGTGTGTGTGTGAGTGTGTGTGTGTGTGTGAGTGTGTGTGTGTGTGAAAGAGAGTGTGTGTGTGTGTGTGTGACTGTGTGTGTGTGAGAGTGTGTGTGAGAGTGTGCGTGTGTGAGAGTGTGTGTGTGAGTGTGTATGTGTGTGTGAAAGAGAGTGTGTGTGTCTGAGAGTGTGTGTGTGAGTGTGTATGTGTGTGTGAAAGAGAGTGTGTGCGTGTGTGAGTGTGTGTGTGGCCACACCAGGTCAGCCTGCTACATCCACAGCTCGGGGCCATGTTCCACCCTGAGCTCAGTCCTGCTGTCGTCCACAGTGAACACAAGGCCAGGATCTCATTAGCACTAATCCTACAGAATAATGTTGTTAGCAGCACTGCTAACTCCAGCACACAACTCCTTTGTGTGTGTATCTGTTCGTAGGTGCACATTTCATGTGAATGGGCGAGTGCATGTGCGGTGTCCATTGCGTGTACGTTCAGGCGTGTGCGCGCGTGTGCGATTGTGTGTGTGTAACCACACCCCTCCAAGTGTTTCGCAACTAAACCCCTTTCAAATAACAATGCCGTCTTTCTTGAGACTGATCATGATGGTTTCATTAGTGAAAGGATGTGTCCAGTCTGTGACTCATCACCTGGTGACCCTAGCGACACTCATCCCCCACAGGTGACGTCAGAGCTCTCCCATCGACTGGCATCCATCATCCAGCTGGATTCCTGTCTCTCGCTGCCTCTGAACCTCTCGGAGAAATGTCCTGAGACTGACTGTTCACTAGTGGGATGGATGGCCTCTTTAGTACAGACGCTTCATTGCTTTTTCAAATGGGCTTTCCTGTTAACGACGAGCAGGTAAACAGGAACTGGTTGGTTCCTTCGAGGTAGGCGTTGCTAGGCTGCAGTGGTTGTCAGGAGACGTATCCTTCATAGAGGGTGGCATTCTGGGTAACGGCTGTTGTGGCTGTAAACTAGGTCCAAATTTGCGCTGAGGAGTTCTAGGAAAGTAAGGCATCGTTAGACTAGGATTTCTGGGTAAAACATCAGTGTGTGTGTGTGTGTGTGTTTGTGTGTGTGTGTGTGTACAGTGTGTATGTACAGTGTGTGTGAGTGTGTTTGTCGGAGAAAGAGTGTAGGTGTGTGTGTGTTTGTCGGCGAGAGACTATAGGCGTGTGTGCGTGTTTGTCGGAGAGAGAGTCTGTAGGTGTGTGTGTGTTTGTCAGAGAGACAGCGTAGGTGTGTGTGTGTCGGAGAGAGAGAAAGTGTAGGTGTGTGTGTGTTTGTCAGAGAGAGAGCGTAGGTGTGTGTGTGTGTTTGTCGGAGAGAAAGTGTTGGTGTGTGTGTTAGTCAGAGAGACAGCGTAGGTGTGTGTGTGTGTGTGTCGGTGAGAGAGCGTAGGTGTGCTTGTGTGTGCACTCATTTGCTGGCGCACATCTGTGTATGTGTGTGTCCGTGCATGCGTGCGCATGTGTATTTCCATGTGTGTCCATGTGTCCATGTGCGTATGCATGAGTGTGAGTGTGTGCGAGTTATGTGTCTAAGTGTGTCTGAGTGTGTGTCTGAGTGTGTGTGTGTGTGTGTCAGACATCCCGTTCCTCCTAATTCCTTCCTTTCAGGAACAGATTTGTTCTAATCCCTTACCGGAGGACTCTGCTGGATGTGGGGTTAAAGCTCACCGCTGAACAGCTCAACGTGATTGGCCAGGTTACCGGCTGTCAGCGCTGAAGGAGACATGCTCTCATAGGCTTATTGTCTGACGTGGCACCCTTCCATACACACACACAACTACTACTACCACCACACACACACACACACACACACAACTACTACCACCACCACCACACACACACACAACTACTACCACCGCCACACACACACACACACACACACTGA
>BROE01000021.1:5249092-5283382 GCA_036571765.1 Plecoglossus altivelis | reverse complement strand
AACTCTCCTCTCCTGCACCTCTCCTCTCCCCTACCTCAACTCCCCTCCTGCCCTCTCCTCTCCCCTCCCCTACCTCAACTCCCCCCTGCACCTCTCTCTCCCCTACCTCAACTCCCCTCCTGCACCTCTCCTCTCCCCTACTCAAATTGCCCTCCTGCTCACCTCTCCTCTCCCTACCTCAACTCCCCTCCTGCCACTCTCTCTCCCCTACCTCAACTCCCCTCCTGCACCTCTCCTCTCCCCTACCTCAACTCCCCTCCTGCACCTCTCCTCTCCCCTACCTCAACTCACCTCCTGCACCTCTCCTCTCCCCTACCTCAACTCCTCTCCTGCACCTCTCCTCTCCGCTACCTCAACTCCCCTCCTGCACCTCTCCTCTCCCCCAGCTCAACTCCCCTCCGTCATCTCTCTCCAACCCCACCTCCTCTCCTCAATCTCTAATCTCCCATACCCACTTTCCTCTATTCCACCTCTCCCCCACCCCACCCCATCTCCTCTCCTCCACCTCTCCTCTCACCTCCCCACGCTTCCTCTCTAGTCACCCCTTGTTCCATGCCTCTTCTCACCCTGTCTGGTCTCAGGTTTGACCCTTCTTCTTTCTCACCTTTTCCTCCTTGTCTCCAGCACTACCTCCACCTTGAAGGGAGGAGCTATATATTTAACAGGACGTAAACTAGAGGATTCTCTGGGAGCTGAGTTAGAACAAGTGTGGTTCATGCGTGTGTGTGTGTTTTACGTGTGTGTATGTCTTTATAATGTACAAGCACAACAGCTTTAGCAAACACAAACAAGCACACACACGTATGTATGAAAATACAAACACACAAACACACAGTTGTGTCAGGGTGAAGTACAAGGGTTTCCGAGTTTGCGCGTGTATTCATTAACTGCAAACTGACAGGGAAAATAGCTTCAGGATACACACATGCGTTTCGCACACACAGTTGTCAGGGAGATGCAGGACTGCGGGCACCATGGAGGGTTAGTCTCTCAGTGTAGCTCCCTGGCTAGACTAGGGTAGGAGAGAGACAGCTGGGCCAGGACCCTGTAGACTGCCAGGCCAGGACCCTACAGACAGCCAGGCCAGGACCCTACAGACAGCCAGGCCGGCACCCTGGAGACAGCCAGACCAGGACCCTGGAGACAGCCAGACCAGGACCCTGGAGACAGCCAGACCAGGACCCTGGAGACAGCCAGGCCAGAGCTCTGGAGACAGCCAGGCATTTCTGTGCTGACCTGAAAACTAATGTTCCAGTACTGGTCTGCTTGTTAGTTTGATGTTTGACCAGTGAGGTGTGTGCCACAGAGCGACCAGCGAGGTGTGTGTGACAGAGTGACGAGTGAGGTGTGTGTGACAGAGCGACCAGTGAGGTGTGTGTGACAGAGCGGCCAGCGAGGTATGTGACAGAGCGACCAGTGAGGTGTGTGTGACAGAGCGACCAGTGAGGTGTGTGTGTGACAGAGCGACCAGTGAGGTGTGTGTGACAGAGCGACCAGTGAGGTGTGTGTGACAGAGTGACCAGTGAGGTATGTGACAGAGCGACCAGTGAGGTGTGTGTGACAGAGCGACCAGCGAGGTGTGTGTGATAGAGCGACCAGTGAGGTGTGTGTGACAGAGCGACCAGCGAGGTTCTCTCTGTGCTCTACGCCGGTCAGCAGGCTGGTGAAATGACACACAGCACATCTCCAACCTTTTAGCTGCTCTGGTCAACAACATGTCGTGTGTGTGTGTGTGTGTGTGTGTGCGGGCGCGCGCATCCACAGTACAATGCCTGCATGCGTCACTGCTGGTGTGTGTGTCCGGCTCACAGATTGTGTGCGTCTGTGTGTGGCTGCTGTCCTGCAGCATCTGCTGACGAGAAAAATCAACTAATTAAAACCTTGTTATATAAAACGCTTATATTACCGGACAAGGGCACATTTGGGAACTCTGCTGGAAACATGAGGGGCTGAATTAAAAGTGATCCAGCCAAGTAGTCAGCATGTGTGCTTAATCATTGGTCATCGTTCAAAACAAAGACATCGTTAAGCTCCCTCTGTCTCGCTTAACCCCTGCATCCATCTCTCTTTCTCTCTTCATCTATCTTCATCCATCTTCCTCTTTATCTCTCTTCATCCATCTTTGTCTTCATCTATCTTCATCCACCTTTCTCTTTATCTTCATCCATCTCTCTTCATCTATCTTCATCCATCTCTCTTCATCTATCTTCATCCATCTCTCTTTATCTATCTTCATCCATCTTTCTCTTTATCTCTCTATCAACACACGCGCATCACAACAGCTTCAAACCCTGCAGTGTGTGTGCGTCAGATAGGTAATGAGAGATGTGGAAGAAACGAGAGCATAGAGGTAGAAATGAAAGATAGAAAAAGATTACATAGATTAAATTATCTTCCAGATGCTCTTCTGCGTGACTGTCCATTAGTATTTCCAGTTCTGAATTTACTGAACATACTTGTATTGTAAGGCACTGCAGAGCTGTGTGTGTGTGTGTGTGTGTGTGTGTGTGTGTGTGTGTGTGTGGTTTAGGAGACACAGCTGTCCACTGTGAGATGACACTGTCACACTCTCCACACGCTTGACTAGAGAGGGAGAAACAGAGGAGAGAGAAAGAAGGGAGAGAGATGTAAATAGCATCCAGTGTGAGTCTGATGCAAGTTTGGATACAGAGACGAGCGAGGACGAAAGAGAAGAGAGGGAGACAGGGGATAGGGGTGAGGGAGACCACAGCCTAACAAGTGGAGTGAGGAGGACAGAGAGAGGGGGGGGAGAGAACCAGAGAGAGGGAGGGTGAGAGATAAAGAGGGAGGGTAGTTGAATGAGAGACAGAGGGAAAGAGTGCGTGAGGGAGAGACAGAAAGAGAGAGAGGGAAAGAGCGCGTGAGGGAGAGAGAAAGAGAGAGAGGGAAAGAGCGCGTGAGGGAGAGAGAAAGAGAGAGAGGGAAAGAGCGCGTGAGGGAGAGAGAAAGAGAGATAGGGAGAGAGAGGGAGAGCAGACAGTCCAGTTCAGTTATTCCCAAGCTGGCAGGCAGCTAGCAGTGTGACTGCTCACTCTAGTCTTTCTCTTTCCATCTGTCTTTTGGAGGTCTCTGCGCTCTAATGGGGTTTCCCGCCAACGGAGGCAGGGCTCAGGGTCCTGAAGCCAGTGGGGGGGTCCGTCGCTAATCCTCCACTCCTCCGCCCCCCCTGACGGGCGCCAGCGGGCACTGCTCGGCCCCCCCAGACCAACCAACGCCGGCTCTCTGTGGAACGGGGGAGGCTAGCCCACTGCCATACTCCGTCTGATGGATCACTGACACAGACGCAGCGCTAAGCCACTGCTAACCGGACGCTAACTGACCGCTAACCCACCGCTGCTAGCTGGACTGCCAAGTGGACCGTTGAGCGCTAACTCTTGCCTGGACTCTGCTCCTAGCTTAGCCGCTGGGAGGACCCGTCATGGCAGCTAAGACAGGTAAGAGTGGCAGGGGACAGCGGATCGTGTCAAACTCATACTGCGTTTCTTTCAGCTTGTGGTTCGGCATTTGGAGATTTAGAGATGCACGCTAGCAGGATTATCAGGGATGCGATGCCGTTCGACAGTGGTGGAATTTGTGTGTTGATATCGTCTACAGTGTTGTTAAAACAATTATGCTCTTGGTCCCTGAGTGCTGCACATGTCAGAAACAGTACACAAACACACGCTACACACTAGCCTCACAATGTTTAAAGCGCACACACATACACACACTGTAAACACACACAATTAACGCACGTCTTATCTCTCCCAAACCAAAGATGCTGCTTTCTCTGACCTCATTCTCCACCTGCCTTCCACAATAACACTCAATCCAGCTGATGCACGTGCGTGCGTGCGCGAGCCTCAGTGCGTGCCTCCACCCGAGTATGCAAGAGTGCGAGCATTTGTGTGTCTGTGTGTGTATGAGAGCACGTGTGCATGCAAGTGTACAGTACTTGTGTCTCTATGTGTGATGGGGGAGGGGATTTCGCACATTAAACAAGCCAGCTATCACATGGCACCTTTCCCCAGTTGACCTCCAGCTGACTTGTCGGCAGAGGAGAATAACAGGCCACAAACACACCATGACATCACACACGATGACATCACACGCTACCACATCACCCACACATCAAAGCCCTTCTGGAGTTTATCTGACAGAGGACAGAGAAAGGACAGAGAGAGAGGGACGGACAGAGAGATAGGGACAGTGGGGTTTAGATAGAGATGAGGACAGTCAAAGAGTGAGGGACATAGTGGGGTCAAGATAGAGATGGGGCAGTAAAAGAGTGAGGGACATAGAGGGGTTGAGGCAGAGGGAGGAAGAAAGTTAAAAAAAGACAGGGAAGGCAAGATGTGAGTGTTTGTGTGTGGCTGAGGAATTGGATGTAATTAGGTTTTGGGAAATGGAGACATCTTGTCTGTTTAGAGAAGAGCGCATGCAGAGCCCTTGCATGTAAGTGTGCGTATAAAACGTTTTTCTCTCTCCCTTCCCTCTCTTTGTCTCACTGTCTCCACAGCAGTAGAGGTCTTCCTCCTCCTCTCCATCTTCATCCCTCCATCCCTCTCCTGCCCCAAGGAGTGCATGTGCGACAGCCGCTCCAAGGTGGTTGACTGTCGGGGGCGGGGCTTATACGACATCCCGCGGCGCCTGCACCCGGACACACTGGAGCTCTATCTCCAGGACAACCGTATCCGGGGCCTGGGGTCCATGGCGTTAAGGGAAACGCCACTGCTTCGCGTTCTGGACCTATCCAACAACTCCATCACGATCGTATCGCCTTCAGCACTGCTGGGGTTGAGGGCGTTGCAGCGCTTCAGTCTGGCCAATAACACGCTGAAGGAGCTTGACAGGCGGCTGCTGGGACCTATCCGGTCGCTTACGCACCTCGACCTCTCCTACAACAGGTGTTAGAGAGCTCCCCGCTGATTGAGTTTGTGTGTGCGTGTGTGTGTGTGGGGGGGGGGGAGGGGGCATGGAACGAGTCATGCAGACATACGTGACACACGTGACAATACTTACAGTGACAGAAGATTAGTTATTTTGCCAAAAGTATGTAATGGCATACGTCATATGTATGTAATCACTAATATTGAGTCAAATTCTCTCTTTCTCCCTCCAGTTTGGGGGGGTTGCCAGGGGCGATGGGGGAGAGCCTGAGGAATGCATCGTGGCTGGGCCTGGCCCACAACCGGCTGCAGCGCATGGACCGCTCCCTGCTGGAAGGGCTGGGCCGTCTGGACGGGCTGAGCCTGCGGGGCAACCCCTGGAGGTGCGACTGCCACCTCATAGGCCTCAAGCTGTGGCTGGAGACCTTCCTGTTCCGAGGTAAGACCCGGGTCCAGTCGCAAGAGGGACTGGGGGTTTAGAACAGAGGTAGGAGAAACTGGGCTCCATCTTGGGGAGTAAGCGAAGTGGACGGTGATGGTAGCGCGTGCTAGGGCTACCTTGGGAGGGGAATGCAAAACGAATTCTTTTGAAATTGTAGATCTTTGTGAAAAGTCAAGGTTTTAAGTGACAACCTGGTTTGTGGATGTGAGCGTAGAAAGTTTCCACAGTCATCCTCCATGTTGGATCAAATGGTTCATTAGCCTATCAAGCTACGTTACATTTTAAATAAGGTTACACCGTAATTCTAAATGCCTGGCTGAGTTTGCATAACCTGGTCGCAGGGCTCCATTAAAAATCCAAAAGACCAGCTTACATCACAAGGGTATGACCTGTTCACTAGGCACACACGCAAGCACAAACACACACACACACACACACACACACACACACCTTGTATGGTGCGCTAAAACCTGTTTTCCTGCCATGTAATGTGAAAATATAATATCCCACGAGAGCTACAGCTATTGGGGATGTAATCTGCTTAAAGTGATGTCACGTTTAGTTCAAGCACGGTCTCTGCACGTGTGTGTTTTGTGTGTGCGACTCCAAGCAATCTCGTTTAGTCCATGAGAAAGTGTGAGCGTTTTAATTATTTTGTCATTTTTTAATCCGATGTCGAGTGAGAGCAGTGTAACAGCTGTTTACTGAGGTGTTCACAATCTGAGGCCTTGTTACTCAGACCAAACCTCACTAACCCCCACACCACCAAACCTCACTATCCCCCACACCACCACACCTCACTATCCCCCACACCACCACACCTCACTATCCCCCACACCACCACACCTCACTAACCCCCACACCACCACACCTCACTAACCCCCACACCACCACACCTCACTAACCCCCACACCACCACACCTCACTAACCTCCTAACCCCTCACCTCACTACCCCATACCCCTAACCCCACACCACCACACCCCACTACCCTCCTAACCCCTCACCTTACTACTCCATACCCCTAACCCTGCACCACCACACCTCACTACCCTCCTAACCCCTCACCTTACTACCCCATACCCCTAACCCTGCACCACCACACCTCACTACCCTCCTAACCCCTCACCTTACTACTCCATACCCCTAACCCTACACCACCACACCTCACTACCCTCCTAACCCCTCACCTCACTACCCCTAACCCTACACCACCACACCCCACTACCCTCCTAACCCCTCACCTTACTACTCCATACCCCTAACCCTGCACCTTACTACTCCATACCCCTAACCCTGCACCACCACACCTCACTACCCTCCTAACCCCTCACCTCACTACCCCATACCCCTAACCCTACACCACCACACCTCACTACCCCCCCTAACCCCACACCACCACACCTCACTATCTTAGGCTGAGACCCACCAGAACAGATTGATGGCTTTTATCACCCCCCCCCTCCCCGCAGTTGTTGAACTGCTTAAACTCGCTCCACAGGTGAAATGCAGCACCATTAAAAGTTAGCTAGCTAGTTTTCTGGTGGCTTGGCAGGAAGAGGGGACACTCAAGGAACTACTGCCCTAACTACTGTCTCTATGTCACTTCTTTTCTGGGTCATCTTTGGCCAAGAAGGCAGCCATCTTGTGGAGGGCAGTTTGGCAGTGTAGCGTGACAGTGTGTGTGGGCCAGGGGGTGCAGGACGGAGCGAACACACCAACAGATAAGGAAGAGCAGAGAGAATCACTGGAGAGGGAAGCTTGTCCTTTAGTCAGAGATACTGCAGAGAGTGTCCAGGCTGGGAGACTGAATCAGGCCAGAACGGATGGGGAGGACGATTTTATCGACAGTTGTTGTCACTAAGCTGTCGACAAGATATATGTTTTTCCAAAGTCTGCTTAGGATTTTTACACGAAATGATAAAGAGTTCATGCTTTAAATACTGGGCAGCTTTTTCTCTGTGTACAGATGATACAGAGAGAACCAAACAGAAGCCCTTTAGCTATACTGTGACAAGTAGGAACCTGAAGACTACCATAACAATAACAGGTTTCACAAACAGAAATGATAACTTTATCTCCCTATCTGTTTCCCCTTCTCTCTCTCTCTCTCACTCTCTCTATCGCATGGTCTCTCACCCTCTCCTTTCACCCCCTCTCTCTTTCTCCCACTCTCTCTATCGCATGGTCTCTCACCCTCTCCTTCCACCCCCTCTCTCTCTCTCACTCTCTCTATTGCATGGTCTCTCACCCTCTCCTTCCACCCTCTCTCTCAGGAGGTGTGGTGGATGAGGTCTTGTGCTCTCAGCCGGATGAGATGAAAAACAAAGACCTGCATGTGGTTCCCTACCAGCTCTTCCACTCCTGCATGACCACCAGCTACAACTACCTGTTCGCCAACATCCACCACCTGGAGGCCGAGAGGTCTCTCCGGGGCCACCCCCACCTCAGCCCGGGCATGCACAGCCCCCTGGGGGGTGGCGAGGGCCACGGCGGGGCCGGCGGGGGCGGTGGGGGCAGCGGCCTGCCGGAGTGCGAGCCCAAGCAGCGGCCACGCCCGGTGAACCTGCGCTACGCCATCGCCACGGTGGTGATCACGGGCGTGGTGTGCGGCATCGTGTTTCTGATGATGCTGGCCGCGGCAGTGTATGGCTGTGCCTACGCCGCCATCATGGCCAAGTACCAGCGAGAGCTGAAGAAGAACGAGGAGGCGGCGGAGGCGGCGGCGGCGGCCGGGAAGGGGACCAAGGCGGGCACCACGGATGAGAAGGAGCCGCTGGAGAACGCCATCGCCTAGGGAGACGGGAGGATGCCAGCCGGGTGTCGACCCCCGGAACATGGAACCTGGACCCCTCAGTTGGTCCTGATATTATCATTATCACCGGACAACACTGTGTGTGTGTGTGTATGTGTGTGTGTGTGTGAGAGAAAGAGAGAGAGAGAGACAGAGAGAGAGAGAGAGAGAGAGAAGGAGTGTGTGAGCTCAAGTTATTTGTTAGCCTGACCTTCACCAATCAACCTAGGAGCTGGTAGAGAAGAGGGGTAAATATTACTGTGTGTGTGTGTGGGTGTGTGTGTGTGTGTGTGTGTGTGTGTGCGTGTGGGGCGGGGTGGGGGGCAGTGTCCAAACTGTGTCTATGCACTATGAAAACTGTAGAGTAATAAATAGCAGCATCTGTGTGAAGGACAGGCCAAAGATTTTAAACATATCAATTCCAATTTTATCTCAGCTTATCTTATATCAGATAGAGAAGCATATTATGTAGATAACTGTTCTTGTGTAGCCACAGTAGTTGTATTATATAAATGTATGAAATGATTTGGATGTCAGCAGATTTAGTTAGTAAATGGTTGTTGATGCATTCAGTAGGCCTGTGTCATGTTCTGGTATCATTTACAAGTGATTAGAAAGAGTTTTAGAAGGTGGCTACTGTCTACTGTCTGAGCTGAAGGAAGTGGATGATTATACTGTACTGCTGTGTGTGTGTGTGTGTGTGTGTGTGTGTGTGTGTGTGTGTGTGTGTGTGTGTGTGCGTGTGTGTGTGTGTGTGTACGTGTGCATGGGTGTGTGCGCGCGTGTATGAGTGATAATTAAAAAACGATATCACTGAACGCATTTTTGAAAGAGTGATTCTAAAAGCAATAACAAAGAAACAAACTAAAAGAAAATTGTTACAAAAATATGTTTCGTGTCGGATCATTGGCTTGTTGGCACCAACCTTTGCACAAGACAGACAGGAAGACGTGCATCAAGCGAACAGGACCACACTCGCTAAACTGTGGATCCTCGCTCTAACGTACACTCACACTCACCACAGACCTGTGTGTCTAAATGTCTTGTAGAATGTATTAATCCTTTTTACATAACGAGATAGAAAAAGCTCAGTATGGATCATGGATTAGGCCCGCTGTGGCGGGGGGCTGTGGCGGGGGGCTGTGGCTATGCGTGTGTCATCGCTACACAGCCAGACTTTAAAATATCCTCGTTGACCTGTCATTTCAACATGAACTGTACAAAAAAAGAAGCAAAAATCAGTTCCACATTTCACAGATCGTACTTTTCAACTCCTATATTTGGATCACGTGTGTGCAGTTTGTATGTGCGTACTGGAACGTTCTCTGACTCTTTCCACTACTGTGTGGTTGGGGGGGGGGGAGGGGGAGGGGGGGGTTAATGTGTGTGCGTGCATGAGGGTAAGACAGGGTCTAACAGTAGGATACAGTTTAGCTGTAGAATACAGTCTAGCTGTAAGATACAGTCTAGCTGTAGGATAGAGTCTAGCTGTAAGATACAGTCTAGCTGTAAGATACAGTCTAGCTGTAGGATAGAGTCTAGCTGTAGGATAGAGTCTAGCTGTAAGATACAGTCAGCTGTAAGATACAGTCAGCTGTAAGATACAGTCTAGTTGTAGGATACAGTCTAGCTGTAAGATACAGTCTAGCTGTAGGATACAGTCTAGCTGTAAGATACAGTCTAGCTGTAGGATACAGTCTAGCTGTAAGATACAGTCTAGCTGTAGGATAGGGTCTAGCTGTAGGATAGGGTGTGCTGGTGGTGTAAGATTGTATATGTATATGTGATGTGTGCTCCCACAAACGTCCTAGGTTACTGTGGAAACCCTGTATGTCGAAGGTTCTGCTTGTCCTGGATCTCTCCATGTCCCTAAGAACAGAGCTAGCCTGCTGATCTTGGTTCTTGTTCACGTGGCCACGGGTGTGACACGCACGCTCACACACACACACACACACACACACACACACACACACACACACACACACACACACACACATACACGCTCTGACTCAGGGACGTCTGCAGTGCCCTGGGTGTGTGATGTCACCAGGCTGTCGTGTTGTGTTAGTGTGTTAGCGTATTCAAAGGGCTGAATCCCAGTGCTGCCGCTTTGAGAACTGGCCCTGACTGGCCCAGGCGACATTAGCATTAGGCTACATTAGCATTTGGCTACATGACTCCCATCATTACATCCCTGTTTCAAGTCAGCCTCACTGTGTTTCAGTACACTCCATTCCTCCAACTCTATCCTACTATTAGACTATCCTACTGCTAGACTATCCTACTGCTAGACCCTATCCTACTTCTATTCTACTAGTAGACTCTAGCCTATTACAAGACTCTATCCTACTACTATCCTATCCTACCTCTATCCTACTTCTATCCTACTTCTATCCTACTTATATCCTACTTATATCCTACTACTATCCTTCTACTATCCTACTACTATCCTTCTACTATCCTACTACTATCCTACTTATATCCTTCTACTATCCTACTACTATCCTGCTACTATCCTACTACTATCCTGCTACTATCCTACTACTATCCTTCTACTATCCTACTACTATCCTACTACTATCCTTCTAGTATCCTGCTACTATCCTACTACTATCCTATCCTACCTCTATCCTACTTCTATCCTACTTATATCCTACTTATATCCTACTTATATCCTACTACTATCCTTCTACTATCCTACTACTATCCTACTACTATCCTTCTACTATCCTGCTACTATCCTACTACTATCCTTCTACTATCCTACTACTATCCTACTACTATCCTTCTACTATCCTACTACTATCCTACTACTATCCTTCTACTATCCTACTACTATCCTACTACTATCCTACTACTATCCTGCTACTATCCTGCTACTATCCTACTACTATCCTACTACTATCCTACTACTATCCTACTACTATCCTGCTACTATCCTATCCTATCCTCAACTGCTGACCATATGATTGTGGCGAGTTTGAGATTTCTTTGAGCATAGAACACAGTCAAGAGGATGGAGAAAGCAATGTGTTTCAGCTACTGGAAGTGATGTGTCTAATGCTGACTATTGGTGAATGCATGCATGCGTGTGTGTGCATGGGTGTGTTTTTGAGTGTATGTGTGTGTGTTGTGAGTCAGTGTTGTCTGTGTGGTGTGTGTGTGTGGGCACATGTGTGTGTGTGAGTAGTCTGTGTGTGTGTGATGGACTCTACGACTCTCGCATACAGCTCATTCTCTGCTCCGGCACACTACGTACCCCCCAGGCCGCCCCTACCCACAATGCACTGCTCTCATGTCAACGCATTCAGACACCGTGAAATCATCTCCTCGCTCTCGGTCCCCTTTTCCTCTCGTTCTTTCTCCGTTCTCCACTAAGCCCTTTCATTCTCTCCCGCTCTCTGTTTCTCTTCCCTGTTCTCCCTCTTCCTGTCCTCCTCTCGCTTGTTCTCTGTTTCTCCCTCTCCCTGTCTCTCCTCTTCCTGTCTCTCCTGTTTCTCCTCTCTGCTTGTCTCTCCCTCTCCCTGTCTCTCCCTCTCCCTGTATCTACCTCTCTCTGTTTCTCCCTCTCCTGTCTCTCCGCTGTCTCTCCCTATCTCTCCCTGTCTCTCCCTATCTTCCTGTCTCTCCCTGTCTCTCCTGTCTCTCCCTCTCCCTGTCTCTCTCTCTCACACTTTCTCACTGTCACACACACACTCTTCTCACTCTTTCTTTTCTTTCTTCTCTCTCTCCCTGTCCTCTCCTCTCCCTATCTCTCCCAGTCTTCTCTCTTCTCTCTCTTCATCTCATCTGCCTTTATCTCCCTGTCTGCACATCACTCTGGTGTCACCTGTCTGACGTTCGCAACCATAAGATCGCCATTCAAGTTTGGCAATTAAATTGCCCCCAAATCCCCCAAAGTGCAGCCCTGCCATGTCAGTGTGTTGAGGCTGAGGCCCACTAGCGCCCCCTGGTGATGGTGTACAGATGTAGCAGGCTGAGAGGAGAGGCATCAGGATCCTCTGCACTAGGACTGAGCTCGCCATCAGCCGAGGGAACAAACACAACAGGGACTTGCTGTTTAGTTGTGGGTGATAAGAAGGGCTTTCAATCACGTGGAGGAGGAGAGATACTGCACGAGACATAAATGCAGAAATTACACACACGCGCACATACTGCCTTCCAACTACTATCCTACTACTATCCTTCTACTATCCTACTACTATCCTACTTATATCCTTCTACTATCCTACTACTATCCTACTACTATCCTACTACTATCCTACTACTATCCTTCTAGTATCCTACTACTATCCTACTACTATCCTACTACTATCCTACTACTATCCTACTACTATCCTTCTAGTATCCTACTACTATCCTGCTACTATCCTATCCTATCCTCAACTGCTGACCATATGATTGTGGCGAGTTTGAGATTTCTTTGAGCATAGAACACAGTCAAGAGGATGGAGAAAGCAATGTGTTTCAGCTACTGGAAGTGATGTGTCTAATGCTGACTATTGTATGCATGCATGCGTGTGTGTGCATGGGTGTGTGTGTGAGTATGTCTGTGTGTGTGAGTATGTCTGTCTGTGTGTGTGTGTGTGTGTGTGTGCGCGCACATGTGCGTGTGAGTACGTCTGTGTGTGTGTGATGGCACTCTACAGACTCTCCATCAGCCTCCTTCTGCTCCGGCACACTACGTACCCCCCAGGCCGCCCCTACCCACAATGCACTGCTCTCATGTCAACGCATTCAGACACCGTGAAATCATCTCCTCGCTCTCGGTCCCCTTTTCCTCTCGTTCTTTCTCCGTTCTCCACTAAGCCCTTTCATTCTCTCCCGCTCTCTGTTTCTCCCTCTCCCTGTCTCTCCCTCTTCCTGTCTCTCCCTCTCCCTGTCTCTCTCTGTTTCTCCCTCTCCCTGTCTCTCCCTCTTCCTGTCTCTCCCTGTTTCTCCCTCTCCTTGTCTCTCCCTCTCCCTGTCTCTCCCTCTCCCTGTCTCTACCTCTCTCTGTTTCTCCCTCTCCCTGTCTCTCCCTGTCTCTCCCTATCTCTCCCTGTCTCTCCCTATCTCTCCCTGTCTCTCCCTGTCTCTCCCTGTCTCTCCCTCTCCCTGTCTCTCCCTCTCCCTGTCTGTCCCTATCTCTCCCTGTCTCTTCCTGTCTCTCCCTGTCTCTCCCTCTCCCTATCTCTCCCAGTCTCTCTCTCTTTCTCTCTTCATCTCATCTGCCTTTATCTCCCTGTCTGCACATCACTCTGGTGTCACCTGTCTGACGTTCGCAACCATAAGATCGCCATTCAAGTTTGGCAATTAAATTGCCCCCAAATCCCCCAAAGTGCAGCCCTGCCATGTCAGTGTGTTGAGGCTGAGGCCCACTAGCGCCCCCTGGTGATGGTGTACAGATGTAGCAGGCTGAGAGGAGAGGCATCAGGATCCTCTGCACTAGGACTGAGCTCGCCATCAGCCGAGGGAACAAACACAACAGGGACTTGCTGTTTAGTTGTGGGTGATAAGAAGGGCTTTCAATCACGTGGAGGAGGAGAGATACTGCACGAGACATAAATGCAGAAATTACACACACGCGCACATACTGCCTTCCAAGCCACGGAATTATATACCAACCCTTTCTCTCCCCTCCCTCCCTCCCTCCCTCCCTCCCTCCCTCCCCTCTCTTTCCCCTCCCTCTCTCCCAACTCTCTCTCTCCCCTCCCTCCCTCCCCTTGGTTCTCTTTCTCCCCACTCTCTCTTCCCTACCCTCCCCTCCCCTCCCCTTCCCTTCCATTCCATTCCCTTCCCTTCCCTCCCCTCTCTCTCTCTCTCAGTTTGTCCCGATCCCTCAGTCCCCACAGGCATGACCCACAGAGAGACATGACAGGGTCGTATTAGATACCATCGCCGTGCCAATTGCATTAGCTTGCATGGCATGGTTGGGATGTAGCGAGTCACCCAGTCATGGGATGGGCTGGAATCCCCCTGCAGTGTCCTGCTGAACACAGCAGGCCTGCAGGGCAGAGAGGCCCAATCAACCTGACACAGGCAGGACACAGTAAGACCTTGTGATTTTGCTGCGGGCCACACGCACACGCACGCACACACGCACGCACACACGCACGCACACACGCATACACACATACACACTACCTACAATCACAATATGCACACACGCATGCACACGCACACAAAAGCTTCCATTCACAACACACACACGTCACAACTCCCGTGAACACAAACACACACAAGTCACGACTCCCGTGAACACACAAACATACAAGTCACGACTCCCGTGAACACACACACACGTTGCTTTGCATACACACGCAGGGGAAAGTCCTGTATGCCAAGTGGCAGCTCGGGTTAGACCTCTGACCTCGCCTGAGGGAGCGAGGAAAGGATAGCCAATCGCAGGCCATCCAGCTCTAACGGGTTTGCAGGGAGGGAGGGCGAGGGGAGGACAACATCGAACATGCGAAGGCAGGGGGCCGCAGAGAGACTGCTTCGAGGAGTGTGAGAGTGCGTGCGTGTGTTTCTGCATGTAGGGGGGAGGGCCTTCGTGTGTTTCTGCATGTAGGGGGGAGGGCCTTTGTGTGTTTTGCAGTTTCCACTTACCAGCTGCAATAGGTGACTTCCTGTCATCCAGCAGTTGGATTGCAGTGCTGGCCAACACCACACTTTTATTGTCGGACCCTGAGAAGACAAAACACAAGCGCGCACACATTTTAATTCACCATTCACGTACTGCGCACGTCGTCAAGTCTTCGCGCTGCGGGCAACACGCAACACGCCAGGTTATTGGGACAGGACACATGCAATCTGTTGAACGGGTTTGTAAGGTCAACGTCATGTAGAAGACTCCTGCAGCAGAATGAAGTGTGCAGATTGGCGAGTGACTTCAGAGCGCAAACAGCATCCTGTCCTATGAGTTCTAGAGCCTGGGGCCCGGGGCCCGGGGCCTGAGGGGCAGGTAGGAGACCAGCCCAACACACACTCCCGTCAGGGGCAGGAGGAATACTGAAACGACTGGGTGAGAGAGGAAGCACAAGTGTAGGGGTGTGCGTGCGTTCTGGCTCTCAGTCACTGTGGAAAAGGGTTGAACATAACAGATCCCCTTTCAACCCACAGCTCACAGTCCTGTCCACAAGAACACAGCTTGGAAGGAATAAGAGAGAGAGAGAGAGAGAGAGAGAGAGAGAGAGAGAGAGAGAGAGAGAGAGAGAGAGAGAGAGGAAGAGAAAGAGTGGGAATGAGAAAAGAGGAAGAGAAGGATAGACAGTTGGGGTGTGGACTAGGCGAAGAGAAAGAAAGAGTGAAATGAGGTGAGGAGGAAGAAGGGCCGAAAGTAAAAATTAAGGGAAAGAATTGGTTGACAGGAATAATTATACACAAAAAATGTGTAACGGAAAAAGTTTCCCAAAAACTAATTGGTTAAGTGAACGTTAACCACAGAACATCAGACAGACCTTCCTTCTCACGTCCTCATCCACTTATGTTATGATCCAACAGTGATTATGTAGAAATAACGGCATTTTCATCAAGATGACAGATTCTGCTAGCTGGATTCACGGATCTGCTGAAAGCACTGATTCTAGCCACAAAAACAGATCAAGCAATCTGCATGCATGGACCACACACTCTCTCACACATACACCTTCTCACACAAACACACTCACACTCTCTCAGCGTCTCTTTCTCTCTCTCTCTCTCTCTCTCTCTCTCTCTCTCTCTCTCTCTCTCTCTCTCTCACACACACACACACACACACACACTCTCAGTGTCTCTCACCTCACACATACACACATCTCTCTCACACACACACTCTTTCTCTCTCCCCCTCACACACACACACTCACACACACACACACACACTCACACTCTCTCAGTGTCTCTCTCTCACACACACACACACACACACACACACACACATACACACACACTCACATGCCCAATCAGAGAATCCACCTGAGACTTCTCTCTGAGTAGGGTCTTTAAACAGCAGCTCTAATGCACCTCCAGTAGACCGCCATACTGGGAAGAGCTGTGCGGTGTGGGAGAGGGTGTGGCTGACCTGTGCTAAAGGGCAGAGAGTAGACGAAGGTGCCAGGAACCTGCTCCGCCGCTCGCTTGTACCACAGGGGGAAGTGATCGGCGTTGAACACTCCCTCCTTATCTTCAGCTGTCAGGAAGTCTCTTGAAGCAGACAGGAAACAAGAGGTGATGATACAGGAAGCCGACAAAAACGCGCACACGCATCAGGCACCAAAAACAAGAGCGTGAGCAAACACACGCGTACGCGCATGTGCACCCAGACAGCACACACACACACACACACACACACACACACACACAGGGTACATGTACTTACTGATTGATGAGCAGGTCTGGGGGGACAAACAGGTTGATCCTAGAGAGACCTGTGCGGGTGCCCAGGTAGGCAATCTCCACCCCTTTGTCAGAGTTCCTGCAGACACAGCAAAGGCTTATTAAAGCAGTGTGACTGCATCAGGGCAAGCTGGGACGGACAGAGTGGGAACAACTTCATGTGAGACACGGGTAGGGGGACAGGAGGAGGAGGAGGGGGAGGGGGAGGAGAAGAGAGAGACAGGAGATTGGAGAAGAGGAGGGGGATATGAGGAAGGGGAGGAGGAGATAGAGGAGAGGGAGAGGGGATAGAGTACGGGAGGAGGAGGGGCAGGAGGAGAGTGTGGAGGGCAGGAGGAGAGTGAGGAGGGCAGGAGGAGAGTGAGGAGGGCAGGAGGAGAGAGGAGGACGTACTCGGACTTGTTGAGCACCAGGCTGGTCCAGTAGGCCTCCAGAGGGGCTGTGACCACAGCGTCAAACAGCACCTCCTGAACCAGCTCTTTATCACCTGGAGAAAGACACGCACACACACACGCACACGCACGCACACACACGCACACACACACACACGCACACACACACACACACACGTGCACGCATACACACACACACACGTACACACACACACACACGCATGCACACACACACGCGTGCACGCACACACACGCACGCACGCACACACGCACACACACAGGCGCACACACACACGTACACACACGCACGCACACACACACGTACACACACGCACGCACACACGCCCACATACACGCACGCACACGCACACACACATGTTGCTCAGACCAACTAACACAGAATGAATGTCTGGATTTCAGTGTGGGTAAATACACTATAGAATAGACACTATTCCTGCTTGTTCCATAGTGGGGATAACACACTTCTAGTGTGGCTATATTAAAAAAGTATCAAAAAGGTTTGTTTTTTTTATTCTGTAAAGGATTTGACAAAAGCTTTCCGCAGTCATCCCAACGTCTACGTGGAAAGATGTTAATATTGAGCCCTGGTGTGTGTGTGTGACTGAGTGTGTGTGTGTGTGTGAGTGTGTGTGTGTGTGTGAGTGTGACTGAGTGTGTGTGTGTGTGTGTGTGTGACTGAGTGTGTGTGTGTGTGTGTGTGACTGAGTGTGTGTGTGTGTGTGACTGAGTGTGTGTCTCACAGGACAGGTGTGTCTCTCTTCTGCTGAGGTAGAGTTTGATGGCTTCTATCTGGGACAGGTATCGATGCTCAGGGTGCTCGTCTGTGTCACAGTACGTCCTGAAACACGTACACACACCCTGGGTCATTAGATCTCATGCACACACACACACGCTCACACACACACACACACGCACACACTCACACACACACACACACTCACACACACACACACACACACGCACGCACACACGCACTCACGCACACACTCACACACACACACTCACACTCACACACACACACACACACACGCTCGCACACGCGCACGCACACACTCACACACACACACACACACACACTCACACTCAAACGCACACGCACACGCACACACTCACACACACAAACACTAAGTACTCACCACTCATCTGCCAGAGCCACATCAGGATGCTCCAGGTCATGCAAACCTACACAAGACATGTTTACTTTTCATCTGAACTAGAAACTGGAACACACACATCACACACACATCATACACACACACACACTCACGCATACACATACCTATGTAGACAAACCCCCACATGACCACACTCTCTCTCACACACACACACACTTCTTGACAAATGTGTGTTCTGATTGGCTGTGACAGATCTGATGAGATCAGGAAGAGCCTGAGCATGCTCAGAGAGCGGCACGCAGGAGACAAGCTCCTAAACACACACACACTCACACCACATGAATATTAACATGCATGATCCTGGACACTGGACGCAGAGCCTGTACACACACACATGTATACACACACACCGCACATGTACACACACATGTACACTCACACACACACATACACACATGTACACACACACACATTGCACATGTACACACACACGTACGCACACAAACATGTACACACATGTACACACATCATGTACACACATGTACACACACATGTACAAACGCAAACACACAAGCTGAGACAAGGCATCACCACCACTGAATCAATATTTAGTTTCCTGTGTAATTGTGGCTTCTACCCCCTTCACAGACAACACAACACTGAAGAGAGGGGAGAGAGGAGCGGGAGGGAGAGAGAGAGGAGCGGGAGGGAGAGAGGAGCGGGAGGGAGAGAGGAGCGGGAGGGAGAGAGGAGCAGGAGGGAGAGAGGAGCAGGAGGGAGAGAGGAGCGGGAGGGAGAGAGGGGCGGGAGGGAGAGAGTAGCGGGAGGGAGAGTCGAGGGAGAGAGACTGGAACAGAAAAAGAGAGATATGAAGAAAGAGGGAGGGGAAGGACAGACAGACAGACAGACAGACAGACAGACAGACAGACAGACAGACAGACAGACTAACTAGCAGCAGCCAAGTAGACAGACAGCCATTCCTACCTTCCTCCACAGTGACGTTTCCTCTGAAGAAGTACTTGCCGTGGCCCCTGGACAGCGCCACCCCTAGGCTGGAGGCAGCAATTACAGTGTTAGAGAACCAACTGACTGAACCCGAGTCTGCACACCGTCCCAGACACAGGAACCACAGACACACAGAGAGCACGTCCAGCCCAGAGCCTGCATGCAGCGGAGACCCACGCACCTGAAGGGAGTCCCCTTGATGTCTGTGTAGTAGTAATCATTATGTAACACCAGCACACGTTTCTGAAACACACACACACCATCTTTTACCAGTCCATCCCAGAATGTGCAGAGGAAAGCCTTCACTTATAACTTACTATCTGGCACCATCTAGTGGTGTTGCAATCAATGTCTGCCTGTGTGTGTGTGTGTGTGTGTGTATGTGTGCGCGCGCACACAAGTGTGTGCGTGTAAGTGTTTCAGGGCAGAATCAGATCAATGGTGTATCTAAAAGCTGTACAACATTAGACTAGCCTAGCTTCCTCACTATCCACGGACACAAGGAGAGTGATGCGTGCGGCATGTTACGCAAGACCTGACGGCTGTCACACACATAAACAAACACGTAAATATCCCAGAGACAAGAATCTCTTAAGTAGGCGCATCGCTACTGGACCTGTATGCTTGATATTACGCAATACCAAGTACACTACACAGAGATAGAGGACAGGCAGCAGAGCTGTGTGGATGTGAGAAGGATGCTCCTCTGTGAGGGGTCCCTCCTCTGTGAGGGGTCCCTCCTCTGTGAGGGGTCCCTCCTCTCTGAGGGGCCCCTCCTCTCTGAGGGGGCCCTCCTCTCTGAGGCTGCCGTTCCTCTGTGAGGGGGACGCTCCTCTGTGAGGGGGCCATTCCTCCGTGAGGGGAGGGGAGGAGACTGTCAGCTGATGAGTCCACCAAGTGTGGTTTAGCATAAGCTTGGTTAACATGCACACACACACTCCCATGGACACACACGCATGTGCCAACACACACATACTCCCATGGACACACACGCATGTGCCAACACACGCACACAAGGACACACACAAAATCCTATGCAAGCACCAACAGAGACACTCACACACCCTGACTGAGCAGTGGTGAAAGAGAATCACTGGGCTTCTTTCTCTCCCAGGTTCAGCAGCATATGCTAAGCTGAGATAAGGAGTCTTCCCCCAAAATGCTCACACACACACACACGCACACACACACACACAACTGTGGCACAGAATCATGAAGTCAATCCTCCACACCACCACTACTGCAATAGCCCTGTAGAATTCCAGCACAGCGGGTGTGCATGCGTGTGCGTGTGCGTGCGTGTGTGTGAAGACAGAGGGGCCGTCCTACAGAGGTAAAGACATCTCCTGGCTCTGCTGAGGCTTCCTGCTGTGGGTTTGATCTGGCTGGCACCAGCCACTCACCATGGCAACCTGATTTGTTGCGCGTGTGTGTTAGTGAGTGTGTGTTAGTGTGTATGTGCATGTGTTTGTCTTTCTGTGTTAGTGAGTGTGTGTTAGTGTGATAGTGTGTATGTGCTTGTGTGTGTCTGGGTGTGTTAGTGAGTGCGTGTTAGTGTGTGCTTGTGTGTCTGTGTTTGTAAGTGAGTGTGTGTTAGTATGTATGTGCGCGTGTGTGTCTGTGAGTGTTAGTGAGTGTGTGTGTGTGTGTATGTGAGTGTGTTAGTGAGTGTGTGTTAGTGAGTGTGTGTGTGTCTGCGTGTGTTAGTGAGTGTGTGTGTGTGTGTGTGCGTGTGTCTATGTGTGTTAGTGAGAGTGTGTTAGTGAGCGTGTGTTAGTGTGCTTGTGTGTGTGTGTTAGTGTGTTAGTGTGTCTGTGTCTGTGTGTGTGTGTGTCTGTGTGTGTGTCTGTGTGTGTGTGTGTGTGTGTTAGTGTGTGTGTGTCTGTGTGTGTTAGTGTGTGCTGACAGTTTGCATGTTGGTCATCTGCAGATTTCAAGGCTGTGTTTCTCTCACCCCTTTGTCCACAGTCTTCTTCACCTCCATGGAGAAAGTGCCTGTCTTTCTGTTCACCATGGCATTACGCAGCTGCAGGAACACACACACACACGCGCACAAAGACACACACACACACACATAGACACACACACACAAAGACATACACAGACATAGACACACACACACACACACACACAAAGACACACACACACACGCACAAAGACACACACACACACACAAAGACATACACAGACATAGACACACACACAAAGACACACACACACACACCACTCTGCTCACTTATTCCAGAACCACAGCATGTAAAATACCAAGTATAACATATTCAAATTGATATATATATATTTATACTAAGTTTACATTCCTAAAGCAGCATGCTTCTATAGATAATCTATATAAGTATTTGCAAGTGTTTGTGAGTATTTTACAGTGTTTGTGAGTATTGACAAGTGTTTGTGAGTATTTGCAGGAAGCACAAAGTCTCACGATATCCTCCTTGTCCTCCCACTCCACCTCAGACAGATCCACGCTGCTGTAGTTGGGCTTCCGACGCTTCTTACTCTCCTCGTACTGGACACACACACACACACACACACACACATACACACACACATACATACACACACACACACACACATACACACATACACACATACATACACATACATACACACACATACACACACACATACACACACACACACACACACACATACACATACACACATACACACATACATACGCACACATTTAATTACAGACACAACACCGCACCAACAAAAGATCCCTTTGATTCCAAACTAGGATCCTGGACTGCTGTGTGAAGCTGAGCAGGTGAGGGCAGAGTGTGCGTCTACGCTTGATCTCTAATTCATCTGTCATTCAGGCCATCGGTAGAGGCTGTTTAGCATGCTGGCCTTTGGTATTGCGGAGGTTAATAGAATAGCCTGGCTGTGCTCTCTTGCCCCTCCCTGGACAGGGCCTGGGGTTGGGGCACCAGCTGTTACATATACATGACACAGACGCAAGCCAACTACTCACCGTCAAGGACAAGGCTCTGCATGAATCAGAGGAGGTTTGTGTCTCCGACGAAGTGTGTCCATGTGTGTGAGCGTCTGTGTGTGTGTGCATGTGTGTGAGCGTCTGTGTGTGAGCGTCTGTGTGTGTGTGCATGTGTGTGAGCGTCTGTGAGTGCATGCGTGTAAGCATCTGTGTGTGTGTGTTTGTGTGTATGTGTGAGTGGCTGAGCTGGGTTCGTGTTTGTGTGTGCTGGTGTGTGTTTGCATGATGGAGGGGGTTGTGCGAGTGTTTGAAGTTTATTTTTTGCGTGTTTCTTTGTATGCTTGCATGTCTCACTGTGAGAGTGTGCCAATGAGCACGCGTGCATGTGTGCGTGTGTGTGTCTGTGTGTGAACATGTGTGTGTGTGAGCATGTGTGTGTGTGAGCGTGTGTGTGTGTGTGTGAGCATGTGTGTGTGTGTGTGTGTGTGTGTGAGCTGTGTGTGTGTCATCCCACCCTCTGTTCATCTGTCACTGAGACGACAGGTTCTCACCCCTCATTAGAGTTGAAACAGTGTTCATTACTGTGTGGAATTAGACAGCTATTAAACCATCACTCTGTCTGTCTGTCCTCCTCCTCTCATCCCTCGCTCCATCCCTCCTCTTCCATCCCAACTCTCCTTTTCTTCCTCCGCCAACATGGCTCTCGCTCTCTCACACCGTCTAACACACACGCGCCCGCACACGCACGCACACACGCGCACGTTTCCATCCTCATATGTTGTGTCCGTTCTGTTTGTCTCTTCCTCTGCCATCTCATCTCTCATCCCTCCACCACCCCCCCCCCTCTTTCTCTCTGAGTGAGTGATTGAGTGAGCACAATGGGTTTAATCACTGGCATTCAGACGCTGTATCTCTGTCTATTCACAGCTCCAGAGAGAGCTGGAACCCAGTCCTCTCATCAGCATACTACAGGGTAGCTCCCTCGCTGCCTCTCTTTCACATGCACACAAACACCTCAACATACCCAGAACAGTGTATGTCTCTTCTAACTCCCATGAATGACAATCTGATTCTAAGTCCACCAGATAAAGTTCATGTCTGGTTCAACAGCTGGAGTCTAGCTGTAGATGCTGATGAATGGGCGATGGCAGGGGCAGGGGGCAGGGGGCAGGGCGGACGAAGGGGGCAGGGCTGTCCCCTCTGTGCGAGCAGGGCGGGATAGCAGACTGTCTGGGTTCATACTGAGAGAGGTGTTACTCACCAGAGGCCTGAGGTCCGGGTGTGTGAGGATGTAGCCGTTATTGGTGATAGCGAACGCGTAGCCGTGGATGCCCAGCTGCAAGGACACACACACACACACACAGCCAGAAACACACATACACGGCCAGCAACACACATCCACACACACAGAGCCCGAAACACACACACACACAAGCATGAAAGCGTACTCACACACAGACACACACACACATAAAAGCACACACTCATCCTCGCACAGACACACGCACAAAAACAAAAAACAAACTGCACGTCAGATGAATATGTATCCAATCAGGCTCTTTGTCACCTGAGCTACCGAGCGAGGAGCCCGTTTGCGTTTCCACGGCGACTCATTTGAATTTGCACAGAAACAGGGAGGTGACGTCCTGTCCTCCCCCTGTCAGGGGCCACAGGCACTCCACACACTCCCAAATGTCACACCGTCACAGCAACCCTTACATTTCTACATCACATCTCACACTGGAGACCCCCCCGATCGACAGGCCAGACCCTCCCGATCGGCAGGCCAGACCACCCCAGGAAGGCAGCGAGACCTCCCTGGGAAGGCAGCGAGACCGGGGGGACTTTGTCATTTTCCTCCTGGGGAAAGGAGTGTGAGGGAAAGAGGACAGGGGGGGGAGTATCCAGAGGAGGAGGATGGGAGGAGGAGGAGGAGGGAGAGGAGGAGGAGGAGAAGCAAGGAGGAGGAGGGGGCAGGAGAAGGAAAGAAAAGAGGCGAGGAGGAGAAAGGCCTCACTGGCCTGGACTGGGTTTGAATCAGGCCTTGGCTCTCCCCCCCACCCACTTGTCTGACCACTGAAAATTTTAAAAACACCCCAAAATATTTCACCTCATATTTAACATCCATGCTGTGTGGCCCTGACTTCCTACGGTTCTTCCCACATTCAGAGCCGCTGACGTAAAGACACAGAGAGGTGAGGTGGCTGACGGACGTGATCTGGGGCATGTTACCTTGTATTTGGGGATGGTCTTGAGAAGCTCCGAGACGGGGACGTCCGTTCCAACCACCCCCAAAAGGATGCCCCTGTTCCGCTGGACACAAAACGGGTTGTTAGAACTTTCCAGAAGAGCGGCGTCAGAAGATGAGATTGTGAGACGATGTGTGAGCGTGTTTTATTAGTTCACGGTGACCCTGTGCGTGCGTTTACAGTTTCGTTCTTGGTGCTGAACACCGGCATGGCGACTGTCGTCATGAGTACTGGACTTTGACCATCCTCCATCTAGAGAAGGAGAATGAATGAGAGAGACGAGGGGGAGCAAGAGAGAGGGAATGAGGAAGACAGACGGTGATAAACAGAATGAGAAAGAAGGAAGGAGGGCAGAGAGAAAGATAAATGAAATAGAAGTGTCCTTCTTCGCCAGGTCTGTCAGTGAAGAAGGGTAAAGACAACACTTAAGAGAGAGGCTGCTATTTCCCAGACACATCATAGGCATGGCACTGATGACAGAACACATCTACAACACATCTACAACACATCTACAACACATCTACCACACGCATAACCGAGACTTGTGCCAGCGCAAGATGATCGTGACGTCATGAGTTCCATGGAGGGCATATCGCTTGAACACGGCGAACCACTTGAGGCTAGACGGGTACACTACGCCCACGCCAACGCTACAGCAGGGTCTCGGTTTGGCACAGAAAACAACAGCCGTCGACCCCAACCCCCCCCCCTCCCCCCACCATCAACCGTATGTTTTATTCATGTTCATAATCAGCCTTTAAATGTGTTTAATCACGCTAGGCTTTGATCTCTTAGTGGTGTAAACTCATCCAGAGGCAGTCATTATGTTTGAGGAGGGTTAGGGCTGCTGGTGGAATAATTACGATATTTATCTGTTCTGAGGACTTCCTATATTATCTGGAGATGGTATCTCCTTAAGGAGTGCAACTTCATACTGGTTCGAAAAGAAACATCAGCTATTCCCAACCTTCTCCTCCACTTTAAGGCCCTCTTACGTTGGTCAAATATTGTGGTGGTCGGTCAACATACCATTCATGTAATGTGCGTTTCCAGGCCAGGTCTAGAACCTCCGGTTAAGTTAGAAACTTGACTTTGAATAACCAGAACATTTTATATTAATCTTTACTAGCTATTGCTGTCTACACTCATATTGTGCGGGGAAGATCTCTCCCGTTTCTAGTTGGCACATTCTTTCATAGAAGCTGAGAGATATTACATTACACATAGGGAACAAATACAGTATCAATCAATCAATCAGTCTTTTATTACAGACTCAAGGTCCAAGTTTAAAAAAGGAAAGAGGAGGGAGAAAAGAAAAACAAAACCAAAAAACAAGCTGACAGATAATTGAGAACATTATAATGTACCTAAAAATTCTTAGCTAGCTAGCCTAGCTAACGTTACTGCTGAAATCCTAAAATAGCTCAAGCTAGCCTAGCTAGCACTAGCATGAGTTACTTTTACTGTGTGAGCAAATCTTATCTTCGAAATAGTCGATGCTGCTCGAGAAGTACAATTTTAACCCCCTTTTCCCTCTTGCTTTAAGCGCAGCAACATATAATCTCATCTCTGCGGTTCATTGTCATTTTGGGAACGCATCCCGAATTCCTTGTAAAAACCGGCAATTAGTGTTTCAGAACTAAAGCAACTGCTCACTAACGGAAGTTGTTAACTTGACTTGGCCTTGTGCCAGCTACGAATAGGCTATGCAAATTACATAGGCCAATGCAAAATTGATACGGGCATAGTGAATTGAAGTGGGTTGGGACAATGATTGATTGGAATCGCTGAGACAAATAGAGATAGATACATGAATGGGTGGATGACTGGATGGATGGATGACTGGATGGATGGATGAATGGATGGATGACTGGATGGATAAATGGATGGATGAATGAATGGATGACTGGATGGATGAATGGATGGATGAATGAATGGATGACTGGACGGATGTCTGAATGGATGAATGGATGGATGACTGGATGGATGAATGGTTGGATGACTGGATGGATGAATGGCTAGGTTCATGGAAGGTTGTGCGCGTGCTGAAGGACCCAAGCTACTTCTGTGTCCTGATGAGTCATACTCGTTAAGATACTTAACGTCACTGCAAACGTCAAACCCCCACGGAGTCTAAAATACATGATCAAATATACGTCATTAAATGACACACATCGATGACCGTACTGACTTAGCCTCGTTTGGATTCTACGACTGTTGTTTTGTGTTTGGAATGGATACGTTATTGCTGGATAAAAATCAATTGCCCCGCTGTTCCACCTGACCAAACAAAGACAGACTAACTCCTTAATTAAGGATGTGCACGCTTTTCACATATTGTACGTCAACAAGGCGACCGCTGTTTGGAACAAACTGTAGCCTACAAAATGTAACTTTGTGAAACAATTGGAAGGTCTAAAGTATGTTTTCGTTCACTCTTCACCCTTTAAGTGAACCTTGAAACACCAGATATTGTGTCCTCAATACCTTCCCGAAATAATAATGGATAACGACAAAATGATGACAGCACCCATTTTATTTCCCTTCGGATGGAGGAGGAAAGGGACAAAGAGAGGGGGGTGAGAGAGAGAGAGAGAGGGAGGGAGGGAGGGAGAGAGAGAGAGGGAGAGGGAGAAAGATGAAGGAGGGAGGAAAAGAAGAGGGAGAGAAAGAGAGATGAAAGAGAGATGAGTGGCCTGAGCTTACGCAGTAATAACCATACAAGAGCCAGTATTGGACGTCAGAGAGAGAAACAACACATAAATACAGTCTACTGTCTAACAATATACAGCCAGTCTGGAGACTGGATCGATCCGAGGCCAGGACAAAGGAACAGGACCTGGGCTAAAAATAAAGCACCTATACCCAACATAGACCCAGAGGATCATATATCACTATAGATGGAACCTTAGAGAATATTCTGCTTCCTAACAAGCACACATATGTTTAGGAACAAAGAAGTGAAACGTTCCTTTGGTTTTAGAACGCTAGATTTAGAACGTTAGCTAGATACTAGTACATAGGATCACGTTTCCTGAGGTCGTTAGGTCGAAACCTGACCAAAGAGCTACAGGACAAAGGGTTTAGTCCTGACCTTCTCAAGCACAAATGACTAATGCTTCTATACATTTGTTCCTCACCAACCAGCTAGCTTAATATCCATTTAGACTCTCACCCCGCAAATACCCCATTACCCTGCAGGTAGAGGTGGCCGTTGTTACTTAAAACGATCTGAATCTCTAAAGGTTTGAATGATCTGTCCTATTGTTTCCAGCCGTTTTCACAGAGCAGTGTACCTCCAGTACATTACTAGGGCTGTTTGGTGACAGACTGTCATGTGATCTGCTGCTGTCAGAGGGAGGAACCTGGGTGCAGAACAGAGCCTGGGGACAGAAAGGGATTCTTACAATGCTGACACACACACACACACACATTGTCCTTGGACACACACACTTCTCTCACAACCCACCTGGGGAATCAGGTACAAGAAACCATACAAACACACCCAAGTCCACATCCACACACACACACACACACACAATACTCTCCCAGGACACCAAAATATCTGGGCTACTGTGACGAATGGCGTGCGAGTGGTCGTGGTAACCTTCGTTCCCTTGGCGACCAGGCTTAATGATGATTTGGCCGTGAGGGCTGAGTCTGTAAGCTCCGTTGGGAATGACATAAAAACACATAGACACCACGTCCTGAAAACTCCACATGAAGAGCAGATAACCTTGACAACAGTCAGGCTTTGAGTTTAGAGGACTACCATGGTCTTGGGTTTAAGATACCCAGCTCCACCTGGTTACTACCTAGGTCATACGTAGGTCAACACATCCATTGAATAGGTGTACTACACCTATTTGCTTTATTTCTGCTCCTTCTTACAGAAATCACAGTTCATATTCGTAATCTCCCCTCTCTCTCAACCAGGAACGTCCTTAATCCTTAAACTCACTCTCTCTCTTTTTCATACCGCCCATCCTCTCCTTCACCCTTCCTCTCCTTCACTCTCTGCCCTCCCCTCCCCTCCTCTCCTCCCCCCTCCCCTCTTTCCACCACTTCTCCTCCTCTTCATCTCCTCATCACTCATCCTCTCCTTCACACTCTCCTCCCTGCTCCACCCACCCCCTCCCTCTCCCCCCTCCTCCCCTCCGTCTCTCCACCCCCCCTTCTGTCCCTGAGCCCTCCTCTCCACTGTCAGTTCATCCGACAGAGTGGGAAACAAAGCCAAATGAGCCGGGGGAAGATGGATGGGGGGAGAGGGCCGGAGGAGAGGAGAGGAGGTGGAGCGCGGCCTGAGAAGGAGGGGACAGAGGGAGCTGACGGAGGAGCGGGAGAACGCGTGGAGACGCGCGGAGGGAGTGGCCGGGGGGAGAGGGAGGGAACGTGAGATGATGGATGGAGCCTGTGGGCAGGGGAAAGGAAGAGAGGAGAACAGGAGGAGGGGAAGAGGACGCAGGAAACCATGTTGGCGAGGAGAGATTAGATACAGATCAGTCTATAAACAGCATTTGATAGCCATCCGATACCCTAACCAATCACAGCACGGAAACAAAGTACAGACGCTTGTGGAGACGAACAAACCACGGCACAATTTCACATCCGAAACGGAGCGTGTGTGAGTGTGAGCGGAGAGCATCGAGTGCATGAGTGTGAGAGTAAGCGAGTGTGTAAACTGGTACGCATCCCCTCCCAGCACTCAGGGGGTCTCTCCCACAATGACCAGCTCAGCAAGCCAGCCGTCTCTGACATCCTGCCCCAGCAGGGGGGGGGGGGTCCATCCAGTGGGCCTCTTCCCCTTCCTCCACCACGCATCAGACACAAGCCCCGCCCCACACGCTGCTGTCTACCCGGTCAGGGAGCAGCCGAGGCTGTACGGACGCCCTGCTGCTGAGTTTCCTCATCAACGCACGCCGCCTCTCCATGGCTCTAGTTATGGTTGTGGAAGTGCTCAGCAGAGGTCTACGCAGCATGAGCTGTGAAGCGGGAACTATGAAGACGACGACAAGACATTAGGACACAGATCGGAAGAATGTCTATTAAAGGCAAATGGCTTTTTTTACTGGCTTTAAAATACGTACATAGCAGCAGTTCCGTTTTTTTCTCATTATCTAGGCATTTGCAGAATAAGGCACACGACAGAAAGTACACCAACACACACACGCTGCCAGATTAGAAGACATCAGCAAAGCAACATAAAACGCAGCATGACCGATGATTGATGAGGACGTGTGTGTGTGTGTGTGTGTGTGTGCGTTTACGTGTCTGTGTGTGTCCAGAATGCATGTGCACGTGCGACTGTGTGTGTCAGAGAGCAAAACGACATCACAAACACAAGCAGGTAGTAAACGGAGTGACACAACCAAAGCTATGGGAAAAGTCGCTTCCTGAACGAGAAGTCACAGCAAAAATATGACCGCAGCCCACATCTAAAACACAAGCTCCGGCACACACACACACACGCACGCACACCAAACCACAGCGCAAACACAGGTGAACACATCACAACAAGGTGGTGGCCTCTCTTCAGACTGTTACCTTTTGAGCCTGAGGGAGCTAAAGAGGGAGGGGTGGAAGGGAGGGAGGGGAGGGGAGGGGGGTTGAGAGGATAAGGGAAGAAGAGAAGAGGGGGGTCAGTTTGTTTGGAGGAGGAGGAGGGTCCGCGTGGCTGCTGCAGGGTGTGCGAACCAAGGGTGTTGACACGGAGACTGTGGCACACCTGCCTCGTCTAGGCTAGCTCGGCTAGGCTAGCTCGGCTAGGCTAGCTCGGCTAGGCTAGCTCGGCTAGGTTAGCTCAGCTATGCTAGCTCAGCTAGGCTAGCTCGGCTAGGCTAGCCCGGAGAGTTGGAGAGGACACGGTCTGAGGTGCGACACCTCAGGTGGTTGAACTCTGAATTCTGCTGTGTATACTTTACCTGGTTAGCAGAGGACATTCCGTGTTGTTAAGGGTGAGATGGAAAGGGGGAGGCGAGGGGGATGTTATGGGGGAAGGGGGGAGGGGCTTGTCTTAGCTAGGAAGAAGCTTAGTGTTCCTATATGTGTCTTGATAAAGATTTTCAACCAAACATGATCGCTTCAGAGAGGGAGAAGAAGCATTTTGTAGCGTGTTTGTGAAAGAAGCACAAGAGAGAGAGAGAGAGAGAGAGAGAGAGACTTTGTGTGTGTATCAAGAGGCACAGAGGGAGGTGACTGGTGCCAGGCTGGGTAAGAGCCTGAGGGCTAACTCACCGATGTGCCACAGTATGTTTCACACCCGGGCTACACAGCTCCCAAACACACACACGGGGATCATTCACTTCATGATTCCATCTGGCTGGGCTTTCTCACTCACGCGCGTCCAGCGTCTGGAGTGTTTTTACTCACTCACACACTCACACACTCTCACACACACACACACACACACACATACACACACACACACACACACACACACACATGCACGCATAACCACACACACACACACGGCTCCACACTCACACACACACATCTCATCCCAACGACTGACTTGAAAACTAATCTTTCTCTGGCACGGCAACACATTTGGTCTTTCTGAATTCCTCCATGCATGGACATATTGCTGATGCTCATCCGAATCACCACTTAAGATGGATTTGACACGCAGCTGAAGAACCCATGCTAAAATGTTTACCATATTCAAGACCAAATATATCACTGTGAAATAAAACCATAGGCTACCAGACCCCCCTCTATTCCAAACAGAAACCCCCCAATTCTTCATCTGGAAGGAGCAGACAAGTGTGAGCAGACAGGTGTGAGCAGACAAGTGTGAGCAGACAAGTGTGAGCAGACAAGTGTGAGCAGACAGGTAGGAGCAGACAGGTGTCAGCCGACAGGTGTGAGCAGACAGGTGTGAACAGACAAGTGTGAGCAGACAGGTGTGAGCAGACAGGTGTGAGCAGACAAGTGTGAGCAGATAGCAGACAAGTGTGAGCAGACAAGTGTGAGCAGACAGGTGTGAGCAGACAAGTGTGAGCAGACAGGTGTGAGCAGACAGGTGTGAGCACACAAGTGTGAGCAGACAGGTAAGAGCAGACAGGTGTGAGCAGACAAGTGTGAGTAGACAGGAAAAAGTAGACAGGTGTGAGCAGACAGTTGTGGGCAGACAGTTGTGGGCAGACAAGTGTGAGCAGACAGTTGTGGGCAGACAGTTGTGGGCAGACAAGTGTGAGCAGACAGGTGTGAGCCACCAGTAAGAGTAGACAGGTGTGAGCACACAAGTTTGAGCAGACAGTAAGAGTAGACAGGTGTGAGCAGACAAGTGTGAGCAGACAAGTGTGAGCAGACAGGTGTGAGCAGACAAGTGTGAGCAGACAAGTGCGAGCAGACAGGTGTGAGCAGACAAGTGTGAGCAGACAAGTGTGGGCAGTATGGTGGATCTTTTCACCTTTAGTTCCACCGTTCGTCCATGACAAAGCCAATGTTAGTCTGAAGGTGGGAAGTAGATTTGAAACCCAATGTACTTGAGTAACATTTACCTCAGAAAATGCTGTTCATGATTCTTACAAGGTTTTGGGATCCAGTTTATCCCTGGGCCATGATAAAGATAATAATCTGCTAGCTTGCTGGCAACTTTCTGCTGTTAGCTAAGGAAAATGTTGTTGTTGCACTACACCGGAACAGAACTGAAGGATCGCACCCCTCAGTTCAACCCAATCTTGTGTTCTTCTGATTTGCCAGATTATGATGATTTCCTCATCCCTCCTTTCCTAATCATACAGCTGTTGCTTACCCAGAATTCCCTGCAGGAGTCTGGGACACAATACACCTACCCTTAAAAACAGAGCACATCACCACCATGTCCATTCACACCTGTCGAATGTTTTTCAACGGATCTGAGAATTACTGGACAGGTGCCAGCAACGGTCATGACCGCGTGGTTCACACCTATCGAATACATCAGATCTACACACAGTTAGAATGGAGGGGGGGGGGGCGTCTGAGGGGGCCTGGGCTCAGTAGCATGAGGGAGGCGGGCGAGCGAGCTTCAGTACCATGTGGGAGACGGGAGAGCGGTGTCCACTCACGGTGCTGTCGATGTAGGCCTCGGTCCACACCGTGTCGTGCTCCTGGTCGATCACTTTGGGCCTACTGAGCACGTGCAGGTACTCCATCACGTTCTCCTGAACGTCCGCCAGCGTGGAGATCTGAGTAAAGTAGCCTGAGGAGGGAGGGAGGATATAACAAGAGAAGGAAAGAAGAAAGAGAGAGGGAAGGAAGAGAGTCAGATAAGGAGGTAGGAAATAAGGAGAGAAGGGGGTAGGGAAGGGGGGATTGGCAAGTGAGAGAAGGAGATGCATGAGAGGAAAAATAAAGTGAGGGCAGAGAGAGTGGAGAGAGGAAATATAGATTGGGAGAGAAAGTGCGTGAGAGAAAGATGGGGATTGTGGGAAAGAGGGAAGGGTGGGAAGAGAAAAGGCAGCACAGACAGAAAGACAGACGTGCACATTAGAGGACAGCCTAATTCCACCTCTCTGTAGAAGCAGCCAGAGTGACAAATGGCAGAAACAGGAAGTGAGTAAATGCCCATAAAATCAATCTTCTGTTCTCAAGAGCCCAGTTACACAACGTCTCATCACACTCACGTCTCAGCCATTATCTTCGCAGTCACAGTACAACTATTACGTCTGTACCAAACAGTTCAACAGATTTGATTAGAAGTGGCAGCCGGGCAGAGAGAGTTGTCTCTGTGTCAAAGTGATGTGGTGTGTGTCAAATTAGAGCGCGTGACATCAGGGCAGGACGCAGGAGACACGGGAACATGGACGTGGTACGTCTAGCTCTCCAACGACAAACTGGGTGCTGGGGTGTGGTGGCGTCGTCGCAGGCAGAGAGCCTCGCGGAAGGGAGAAGAAGAGGATTCAATGGGGAAGGTGTTCGTAGGGGGACACAAATGCCGTCGTTCTCGTGCTAATGCAGACGTGGGGGAGATGAGGGGGGTCTGCTTCAGTCTGCTCGGCAGGAAAGAGGGATTGCGAGAGAGAGAGAGAGAGAGAGAGATAGATAGAGGGAGGGAGAGAGAGAGAGAAACAGAGAGAGAGAGCGAGCGAGAGAGAGAGAGAGACAGAGAGAGAGAGAGACAGAGAGGGAGAGAGAGAGACAGGCAGAGAGAGAGAGTGAGAAAATGAGAGCGAGAGAAAGAGAGAATGAGAAAGAGAGAGTAAACGAGAGAGAGGAAGTGGGAGAAGGAAAGAAAGGAGCAAGAGACAAGAAAGAGAAGAGAGAAAGGCATGGAGAAAGAGGGGCTGGCTTTCTAGAATGACACGGTGTAAAAGAGAGACAAACGGAGAGACAAAGAGACCATTGAGGAAGGAGAGAGTAACAAACGTTCTTAAGGTATCAAGGTCTGTTAGCAGGACAGACAGAGAAAGAGAGAGCTGAGCTAAAGAAATGAGGAAGGAGGAGGAAAGTGGAGAGAGAGAGAGAGAGAGAGAGAGAGAGAGAGAGACAGCAGCACCCAAGCACCCATCCGTATAACCAGAAAAGTCATCCCAGCTGGGCAGTCGAGGGGAAAATCACGCCTCGGGGGGCTGGATTTGGGGCGAGCCATCGTCCCAGCCATGCCTCTGACATCACAGGGGGCAGAGAGGCAGCACTCAGCTGAGTCCCAGACACTGATCTGATATCAGTGCAGCACTTTGTCCTCCTGATGATGGAGGTTAGGATTCACAGTGGCTGAGGGGACTCTGGATCAGCCGGTCGTGATGTGGTGACCCAGTTGAGCGTGCTGTTGGTCGGCGCCGGTCTGTTAAGACTGGGATGGATGCAGCTCTGAGCAGCAGAGCACTACAGCCAGCAGAGGCTATAGAGGTAACTAACACTTAGGATGATGTCAAGTACTTGCCCACTTAAGACATTCCACCAAAGAAGAGAGGGATGGCGAGATGGATTCAACAAGGACTTTTACTTCCTGTTGACCAGAATGAATGTGTCAGAAAAACGTCAACAAAGGAACGTGAAAGAGACCCGTATCAAATGAATGGAAATAAATTTCCTACAACCAGACACCAAGGTTACTAGTTGCTTTCTGTCCCCCCCCCCAC
>BROE01000021.1:5234199-5236196 GCA_036571765.1 Plecoglossus altivelis | reverse complement strand
AGAGAGAGATAATGGTGTTGACAGCCTGACAGGATTCTTAGTGTGTTACGGCATGTTCACATTGAGAAGCCTTTAATCATATTAAATATATGTAATTAAAGAAGAAGAAATGTAAAGAAGTAATTCATAGTCTGAATGTTGAGGATGTCAGTCTACAGGCAGCTCTCTCGTGTAGCGGTTGAATCGAAACTCAGAGACACAAGTACAGCATACTCTGTACGCTTACAGTGCTTGGTGTCCCTTCCCTCCCTTCTCCCCCCTGCCTTCCCCTCATCCTCTCCTCTCCACTAACTTTCCTCTCCCTCTCCCTATCCTCTCTTCCCCTCCCTCCTACCCTTCTCTGTCCTCCTCTCTGTCCTTCTTCCCTCTATCGCCTCCTCTTCCTCTCCGCGTCTTTCCGCTTTCTCTCGTCAACCCTCCTCAGCCTCCCCCTTGCTCCCCCCAGCTTTGCGTCTCCCTCTATCCCCCTCTCCTCCCCCCCCCTCGTTATTGGTTTGCTCAGTGGGGGGTTGAAGAGTCTCTCCCATCACAGCAGGAACATGGAGCAGAGCAATGCCATATCAGAGCTTCTCCCTTGGGGTCGTGCACATCACACAGAACACACACACACACACTGCACAACACACGTGCGCACACCTGCACACACACACACTACACATGGTCCCTGCACACAAACGCACAAAAATCTCATCACATTCTTCCACACCGCCCACACTTCATGCGCATCTTGTGCAACGAGCACACACACACACTTCCATTTAGCGGATGAAAGGTATAATCTGTTCCAGTGATCGTTTGTGTCCGACAGCACAGCTAAGTTCAGGAGGCTGGAGCCAGTTTATGGTCTGCAGACCACTGAGGACGACCTCATGAGATGACTGCTGTGGAACTTTGGTTTGGTGTATTTCACTCCGTTTGCCACACATTCTCTCTCTGAAACTTTTTTTTCCCTCCACAGTGAAGGGAGAAGAGAGAAGAGTGAAGCCTAAGACAGAGAAGAGCAGAGCAGCGCACAATAGAGTACAGTAGAGTACAGTAGAGTATAGTGGAGTACAGTAGAGTACAGTAGAGTACAGTAGAGTACAGTAGAGTACAGTAGAGTATAGTGGAGTACAGTAGAGTATAGTGGAGTACAGTAGAGTATAGTAGAGTATAGCAGAGCAGAGTAGAGTAGCGTATGGCAGAGTAGAGTATGGTAGAGTATAGTGGAGTACAGTAGAGTATAGTGGAGTACAGTAGAGTACAGTATAGTGGAGTACAGTACAGTATAGTGCAGTATAGTACAGTATAGTGCAGTATAGTACAGTATAGTGCAGCAGAGTACATTGGAGTACAGTATAGTACAGCAGAGTACATTGGAGTACAGTAAAGTTCAGTCGAGTACGTCAGAGTACAGTAGAGTATATGGAGTAAGTAAAGAGATAGTGGAGTCCAGAGAGCAAGTAGAGATTAGTGGATGAACAGTAGAGTACAGCAGAGTATAGCTGAGTATAGTAGAGTATAGTATAGTGGAGTACAGTAGAGTATAGTAGAGTATAGTAGTAGAGTCCTCACCAATGCTGCAAACTTTAATTTGATCAAATCAATATATTTTGTAAACGTCCAATATTTTTTTCAAAACTTTTATGCACAAATATTTTGTTAAACGTTTAAAACAATATATATACAGAAGAAATTAAACCCTTTCTAATAAAATACGTTTTACACACAACCCAAATAAGCTTATTGTAAACATCTAAACATAATTCAATACTTTTGAGAAAAACCTTTTTCCATAAAACTTTTCATCTTTTTTTATTTTTACTTTTGAAGACCTTCAAAAATGTTGGTACAGAAATGTTCAGATTAACATTTTTTGAGTTACGCCTGTTAAAATAGTTAAAATTGTTTGCGGAAGGCTGAATGTAAGATGAACCCATTCGTTTGAGTCAAGTTTCAATACCAGTACATTGAGTAAATGAAGTTATTAAGTATGCGTCAACAATCTACAACTGCTT
>BROE01000021.1:5219199-5231699 GCA_036571765.1 Plecoglossus altivelis | reverse complement strand
AGCGCTTGTGTACCAGCGCTTGTGTACCAGCGCCTGTGTACCAGCGCCTGTGTACCAGCGCTTGTGTACCAGCGCCTGTGTACCAGCGCCTGTGTACCAGCGCCTGTGTACCAGCGCCTGTGTACCAGCGCCTGTGTACCAGCGCCTGTGTACCAGCGCCTGTGTACCAGCGCCTGTGTACCAGCGCCTGTGTACCAGCGCCTGTGTACCAGCGCCTGTGTACCAGCGCCTGTGTACCAGCGCCTGTGTACCAGCGCCTGTGTACCAGCGCCTGTGTACCAGCTTTTTTTGTAGTGCGAACGCCTTGACTGTGCTCAGCGCCTGTCGTACCAGTGCGCTTAGTGTCGCGAAGCGGCCTTGCCATACTTTCTGCGCTGCTTGGTTTGTATTCTGTGGTTCTCAGTTCTCTAAATCCTTCATACATCTGCATTTATATATATGGCCCCCCATATCCAGTCTCCCTCCCGCGAGCACACAAACGCACAACACAAACACACCACACACACCACACAGACAGACACACAAAAACACACAAACACGCACACACACAAGTGTGTACACACACACACTCAGTACGAGTAGGCGTACGGAAGGGTAATATCACTTGTGTACGCACACAGACACACACGGTGCAGACAGGCTACAACTCACAGCGATGATGTTGAAGAAGTCGTCGTCTCCCAGCGTGTCCAAGATGGAGGAGACAGTCTGTCTGGCGATGGTCAGCCGGAGTCCTTTCATGCTGCCGCTCACATCCACCAGGATCACCACGTCCTTAGGAGAGGTGGCTGCCTGGACCCTGTAACCTTACACACACAGTTCACACACACGCATACACACCAATTCACACACCACACACATATTCAAACACGCATGTGCACACAGTATTGGTGGGTTGGTGTCACATGCAGGAGGTGAGAGGGCGCCTCACCACTTCCGGTTGCGGCAGTCGAAGGCGATGACGCCATGCTCGTCTGGCTTCCACTTGATCCCTGGTGGATATAGAGAGGGAGAGGTCAGTGTGGGTGAGGGAGAGGTCAGTGTGGGTGAAGGAGAGGTGAGTGTGGGTGTGGGAGAGGTCAGTGAGGGTGAGGGAGAGGTCAGTAAGGGAGAGGGTGAGGGTGAGCGAGTGTGGATGAGAGCCGCACGGCTCGAGAGCGGGGAGGGGAGGGATACAGTCAGTGGGGGTGGGGGAGGGGGAGAGCGGGGAGGGGGAGAGAGAGGGTGAGGGGGGAGAGGGTGAGGGGAAGGGTGGGGGGAAGGGTGAGGGGATGTCAGCATGGACAGCACTCAGCATGTCTCCCATCAGCCACAGCTTCCTCTCAGTCCTCCACAGCATCACTGGGTTTCATATTCCAGTCAGAGATACATTTTTGCACACCAACAAATCCAGTTAAATGTATTTGCTTCATACTTGTGAGTGCACGCACGCTTCTTCATTTATTCAACTTTCCTCATTCTAAAAAGTTTTTCTAAATTTTTTTTGTTCTTCAGTAATTTATTTTTCTGCGATCTGTCATATCCCCCATTCTCTCCTCCTGTGCTCATCTCCTCCTGCTCCTCCTATCCCTCCCTCCCTTCCTTCCTCCCTCTCAATCTCTTTCCCTCCCTCCCTCTCTCTCTTCCTCTCTCCCTTCCTCTCTCTCTCCCTCCCTCCCTCCCTCCCTTCCTCCCTCTCAAACTCTTTCCCTCTCTCTCTCCCTCTCTCCCTCTCTCTCTCCCTCTTTCTCTCTCTCCCTCCCTCCCTCCATTCCTCCCTGCCTCCCTCCATCTACTTCTCTCTCTCCCTCCAGTCTCCACCTGCCACTCACACTCTGACTAAACGCTCCCTTCTGTCCCTCACTCTGCCTTAGGGAGACAACTTCAGCCAAGCTAATTACAAACACACACATGATGACACACACCCACACACATGATACACACACACACCATCATGTACACACTGATGCACGCTGATACACGCATGCTGATAAAACACACTCACCCACACAAAAACACCTATGTATTCACACCAGACACACACAAAGACACACGCGCGCGCACACACACACACACACACACACACACACTTACCTGGATACTGCCTGAAGAAGCCCTTGGCGCTGCCAAAGTATTGCCATATGAGCGATGGGTCTCTCTCAAAGTTGTCCACAAACACTTTATTCAAGGCCTCAGACCAGTACACGCCATTTACTATTGCTGAGTCTGAGAAAGAGGGGCGAAGGGAGGAGAGGAGGGAGGGAGGGAGGGAGGAGAAGAGGAGATGGAGGGAGGAGAGGAGGAGAGGATGAACACGTGCCATCATTCACATCAGAGAGAAAGACGGCTTCGCCGGCTGAGACCAGGCAGAGGTCAGAGGTCAGCTGGCACAGGGGAAGTGATGTCATCATCAACACGTAAGGAGCCTGCCGCCTTCCCAGGAAGTCAGTTCACATGACACCACAAAGACATGCTGGCTGCACAACAGAATCTGTTCAATACAAAAACATTCACATAGGGAAAAAGGAATAACAACTCGAATCAAATCAAAGGCGTACATCGTCTTTGTACTGCGTTAAGGTGTGCTTTAAAAAGGTACAGTGTCACTCCAGACAGCATGGAGAATCGGACTGAGAGGCTCCCAGAGCCACAGGCAGGAAATCACAAACATGGCAACACTAAGGCCCCCCCCTTTCCAACCAGATCCCTCCCCAAGCACATATTGATAACCATCAGCATTCACAGGCAACATATTACCCTGAACACCCACACAGCCCCGGAGAGGAGGGAGAGAGGGACGAGATGGGATGAGCAGACAGAGCCAGAGAGAGTGAGAGAGCGAGGCAGAGAGAGTGAGAGAGCAAGAGAGGGAGAGAAAGAGAGAGAGAGAAAGAGAGAAAGAGAGATAGAGAGAGAGAGAGAGAGAGAGGGTCTGTTTGTGTCGGTGATTCTCTCCTCCAAACCTCGATATTAAACTATGAAGAATGACAGCAACATCCAACATTGAATTACTTTGGAGCCTCTATTTCAATTTGAACAGCGGAGGATCCTTGACTGGTTGATTGGCTCTGGAGGAGACCCCCCGAGACGTGTTATCCAAGCCAGACAGACTGCCTTATCACCTCTGCCTAATACTTACCCTGTGATCACAGCAGGGGGGAGTGGGGGGGGGTCTGAGGGGAGGTGGGGATGCGAGAGGGACGGGAGGGAAGGGAGGAGAGGGAGAGTAAGAGAGAAAGAGAAAAGAGAAAGGCGCTAACCTCCCAGTTATGGAGACCAGGGGAGACAGACACACCGTTTGCTTGCGTGACAGGTAAACGGTCAAGAGGATTGGGACTTCCCGTTGATCGGATTGTGGACGTGAGAAGTAGAACACTCCATGTGCAGGGTGTGTGTATATGTTATGTGTGTGTAATACACACACACACATATACAGCCTGCAGGATATTGATGAGATTGATTGATGGTTATGTGCGTTTGCACACAGGATGGGCGTTTGCTTGCGTTGGTGTTCATCTGACTTGAGTATGTATTTGAGTGTATTCCTGTGTGGAGAGTTGTGAAAGATACACTTATTGCATGACTGTGTGTGAGCATGTGTGTGACGTGACGCAGGCTGCATGCTCTGTCGCCGTGGCACCAAGATGGATGAGTGGCCAGCCTGGCCCCACCTGTGATTCATCTCCCCAGACAAGACGCTCCGTGTTGTTAGAGATTTAACCCTCCATTCATCAGACGACGACAAGTCTGTGTTTCATGGCACTACACAACTACACAACACACAACAACACACACATTCACACAACACACACAAGTCCCACACACAGTCACACACACAGCCACACACACAACAACCAGTACACACACACAAGCCACACAAGCACAATCACACACACCTACAGCACATATACACACACCACACAAACACCAACGCACACACCCACACACCATCTCTCAGAACACACCAACGACCACCCACACACACACAGCAGCATCAACCCAAGCACAAACCCACACCAGCCAATAGTCTACAGACCCTCGGCTCCCGTTCCAGCACTAGCTGACAGACCATGCAGAAATTCGCCAACTAGACCTATAACCCATCTTGGATGTAACCTTCTTTCTGTCGGCTTGATCTCACGATATTGGATCTTTCTTCTGTAATAGACTCGTGAAACGAATGATGGCAGAAGAGAGAGCAGAGTTCTGGAGGTTGGGTCCGATTTCAACACAGTCACAAATATGCGTACGGTAGAACAAATATAACAATAATTTCAGAGTCGAGCTCCACTTCCAGTACAGCTTTGATACTGTTAAACTGTTGACTGAGGGGCATACACTGCACACCCCGCACTGATCCCCGGTCCCCACCTCCACCCCCCTCACTCCTCCAAGACCCCTCCACCCCCTCACCCCCCTCCAAGCACCCTTCACCCCCGGTCACCTGCTCACACGCCCTTCAAACAGTCCCTCCCACTTGCCTCCACGCGCCCTCCACCACCACACTTCTCTAGACCCACTCCACCCCTTCACTCCTCCTAGACCGCTCCACCACTCCCTCACCCCCTTCCACTCTCACGCCTCACCCCTTTCCCACCACCCACAACTCCCTCCTAGGACCCTCCTTCACTCCTTCCTATTGACCCTGCCCACCCAACCATATTATCTCCCCTCACCTATATAAGACCCCTCCACCACCTTAACTCCCTCCTGGAGCCCCTCACCACCTAACCTTCCTCCCTGCAGACCCTCCAACCACCTCAAAACTCCCTGCTCCTAGACCCCCCTCGCCACCAACACTCTGCCTCCTTAGCCTCTCCATGCTCTACCCCCATCCGCCACCCACACCTCCTCCTAGACCCCCTCCACCACCTAACTCCTCCCTAGACCCCCTCCACCACCTAACTCCTCCCTAGACCCCCCCCCCCCTAAACTCCTCTAGACCCCAATTCCACCACCATTGAACCCCCCATAGACCCCCTCCACACCTAACCGTGCCTCCTAACCCCTCCACCCACCCACTCCTCCGCCTAGACCCCCTCACAAACCCTAACTCCCTCCCTAGGGACCCCTCCTCTCAACCTCTCTACATCCTCTAGACCCCCCTCCACAACAACCTAACTCCTCCCTAGACCCCCTCCACCACCTAACTCCTCCCTAGACCCCCTCCACCACCTAACTCCTCCCTAGACCCCCCCCCCACGACTCCTCCCTAGACTCCCTGCCCACCACCTAATCATCCCCCCTAGCCCCCCTCCCCGCCACTTTACTCCTGTCGCCTGAGCCCCCTCATCCCTCTTACACCCCCACACTCCTCCTAGACCCCCCCTCTCTCTCTCCCTGTAAGACACTCAAGCCAAATTCACCCCCCACTACCAGCTGTAATGCTCAGTGCTTACAAAGGCGGCGAATGCAGATTAAAAACAACTTTCCCGCTGTCTTCCCCCCGTCTCATACTGATGTCTCTTTTATCGAATTCTCCTTCCCCCTTTCTCTGTCTCTCTCTCTCTCTGTTCGGGTGTGACACAGAGAGTTTATTCAAATTGTGAATCAGCCTCCAATTTCTTTCTTTCTTTCAACCTCTGTTCTAAACCCAGTGTGTTCTAAACCCCGTCTGTTTTAACCCCAGTCTGTTTTAACCCCAGTCTGTTTTAACCCAAGTCTGTTCTAACCTCAGTCTGTTCTAACCTCAGTCTGTTTTAACCCCAGTCTGTTCTAACCTCAGTCTGTTTTAACCTCAGTCTGTTCTAACCCCAGAATGTTCTAACCTCAGTCTGTTCTAACCCCAGAATGTTCTAACCTCAGAATGTTCTAACCTCAGTCTGTTCTAACCTCACAATGTTCTAACCTCAGAATGTTCTAACCTCAGTCTGTTCTAACCCCAGAATGTTCTAACCCCAGAATGTTCTAACCTCAGTCTGTTCTAACCTCACTATGTTCTAACCTCAGAATGTTCTAACCTCAGTCTGTTCTAATCCCAGAATGTTCTAACCCCAGAATGTTCTAACCCCACAATGTTCTAACCCCACAATGTTCTAACCCCACAATGTTCTAACCCCAGTCTGTTCACATCTATTTTGTTCTACAAATCACTTTTCCCTCTTTTTCAGCACTGTTTCTTCCATTTTCTGGCCTTGGCTCTGTTAGTCTTTCTCCCTTCCTCTTTTCATCTCTCTCTCCCTTTTCGTCCCACCCTGTCTCCCTCTTTCTCCTCTCACCCAGATGTAATTAATCGTTCCCTCACACCCTACGTCAGTCTTACTTAACCTACTTTCTTTTCTGCCTCCCTCCCTTCTCTCTCCCTCCCCCTCTCTCCCTCCCTCCTCCCTCCCCCGCTCCCCATCACTTTGTTTCCTCTAGTTGTTGCGCTAAGCTGACATGACATTCTCGTCGTCCGCTGAGCTCTGTACAAGGATATGACTTTAAGTGTTGGACTTGAATGATGAATTAACATAATCGCTGATTATTTAGCAGCTAATTAAGAAAACGTGCTGTGGGAAATGATCCGCAATCAGGAGGGTTATGTTTAATGTGTCGAAGTCCTCTCTAGCTCTCGCATAGACAGACAGACAGGCAGACTGACAGACTGACAGACATACAGACACTACGGACAGACACACACACACGCAGTAAAGGACCTTACCGCTAAGCTCAATCGGAACCTTCTAGAAAACAGATCCCAATACTAGACTGTTGTGCTTGCAGAGCGTTTTTGAGCATTACCTTTGTTGTACATGTTGGTGGGAACCTGGACCACGCTCAGACTCAGGTTGACTGACAGGTTGTTGAAGTGGTCGTTCGGCTGCAGGATGAACTCTCCACCCAGCTCCACACTGTTGCCCTCCTCATCCAACTCATTGATCAGCACGGCGTTGAAGTATTCATACTGGGGAGGGAGAAAGAGAGAGGGAGAGCGAGAGAGAGAGAGAGAGAGGGAGAGGAAGATAGAGGGGGAGACAGAGAGAGAGAGAGAGAGGGAGAGGGAGAGGGAGAGTGAGATAGAGAGAGAGGGAGAGAGAAAGGGAGATAGAGAGAGGGAGAATGTGAAAGCACAAGAGGGAGAGAAAGGAAAAGACAGAGAGACAGGTAGAGAGACAGGTGGAGTGAGAGACGGAAAGAATGAGAGAGAGACAAGTGAACAGTTACGATTGAAAGGACTTTTCTTTCTTAGCACACAGCGTTGTGGATCACCTCCCGCTGGGCAGCTTCCAGACATGGCTGCTGGGGAGGCCAGCCCACAGGCTGCGTCATGAGCCATGCATCTGCTGACAAACCTCCTTGCAGAGCATCAAATATACAGCACATCCTCCTTCTGCAGGGGCTAAGCCATGCTACACATCAAGCTAGGGAAAGGAAAGGCTCTTGGAGCCGTGACGCGTTCCGGGTCAGCACATTAGAAACAGACACAGAGACGAGGGCCAACACACAAGTCTGCTACAGCTAACAGCAGAGAGAATAACAGAGGGAACAGCAGAGGGAAGAGCAGCGAGAACAGCAGAGAGAACAGCAGAGAGAACAGCAGAGGGAACAGCAGAGGGAACAGCAGAGAGAACAGCAGAAGGAACAGCAGAGGGAACAGCAGAGGGAACAGCAGAGAGAACAGGAGAGGGAAGAGCAAAAAGAACAGGAGAGAGAATAACAGATGGAACAGCAGAGAGAACAGCAGAGAAAACAGCAGGGGGAACAGCAGAGGGAACAGCAGATAGAACATCAGAGAGAACATCACAAAGAACATCAGAGAGAACAGCAGAGGGAACAGTAGAGAGAGCAGCAGAGGGAACAGCAGAGAGAACATCAGAGAGAACATCAGAGGGAACAGCAGAGGGAACAGCAGAGAGAACAGCAGAGAGAACAGCAGAGGGAACAGCAGAGGGAACAGTATAGAGAACCGCAGAGAGAACAGGAAAGGGAACAGCAGAGAGAACAGCAGAGGGAACAGTAGAGAGAACAGCAGAGAGAACAGCAGAGAGAACATCAGAGGGAACAGCAGAGAGAACATCGGAGAGAACAGCAGAGAGAACATCGGAGATAACAGCAGAGAGAACATCGGAGAGAACAGGCAGCTCCAATGAATCGCACCATCCACAGACAGCGGGAACCGCTGGCTGCACCGCTGTCACACCGCTGGGATAACTGAATCATCCCAGGAACTCAGGCAGGTGAAACATGCTGATGAGGCACTTTTCCCCTGCCCCCCCCCCTTCCCCCATCCCCCTCCCCCTCCCCATCCTGGGCTACTGTACTGGAAGTACCCCAGCCTGCCAAGCTCTGGTATTTTTAGTGCTGCGTATACTGGGGAGAATATTAATAAGTCATATGGAGGGTTATATATAGAGACACGTCTCCCCCTAGATCAGCAGGCTAAGGCACAACACTGCAGACACACACACACACACACACACACAGCATAGATGAGGGTGGAAACATGCACACATGTACAGCAGGCTATACACAGTACAAACATGCAAACACACAAGAGGATGGGTAAACACAAACACACACACACACACAAGCTGAAAGCAATACACCCAACTAACTGCAATCACAAGAAGTTTTTGAAATACAAACTGAAGTTTTAAATGGAGCCAGGAGACAATATGTACAGTCTTTATTCAGAAGCAAGCACACAGTCCCAAAGTCCCACACAATAGGTTGGTAAGAAGTTATCAAACAACATGTTTCTTCTATCTGATATGCTTGCTCTAATCCCACAAGGTTTATCGCTGGTGTTTAACAGTCAACATTCAACCTTCCACAAAAAAGGCAAGATTCATCGCCTCCCCAATACCTGGTTGATAATTATCTGATAATACTTTTCTAGCCCTACAATGTGCATATGAGGTCCAGTGCACCCCTGCCACAGGTACTGCAGAGGCATGGTCCCCTCACCAGAACCCCCCCCCCCCCCCCCACTAACCCAACCGAACAGCAGAGGAAGAAGTCGGAACGTCTGAGCAAACTGTTCCGATCAGGAAGCAAGCTCACCCCCCTGTTACCCTCGACAACCCCAATCAGAATCTACACATCCTCGTTAGCTCTCCGACCGCCCTCAACCCTTGTCCGATGCCGACGACCTCCACCCTGCCTCCGCCCCATCGTGCCTTCCCGCCCCTTCAACCCCCCCCCTCCACCTCTCCCCCTCACCCCCGTATCCTCAACCCTGCCTCCAGCCCCCTCGCCTCCTTCCTTCATCCTCCACCCCCACCACGTCGCCCCCTGTGTGCCCCCTGATCATCCCCCCGCTCAAGGCCCCCCCAGCCTCCCATCATTTCTGCAACGCGGGCCGAACCATGATACAGCCATCAATTAAGGGCCGGGCAAGCGCAGCCCCTATCTGTGTAATTAATCAAAGGCTGATTAGGGGTTATTAAGGGTTTATCGTGAGGCGGCTGGCAGCCCAAGGTGAAGGAGCACCCCTCTCCCCCTCTCCTCCTCTCCCCCTCGTCCCCTCTCCTCCCTCCATGGGGAAAGATAAACAAAACCACGGTTCTTTTCCATTTCCCGCCCTCTCTTCCTCGCACCTCCAACTCCCAAACTGCTGCTTCAGTTAAAGGTCACGGCGAGGAGAGCATCCATCTTTTAAATGACTATGTTGATGTGAGGTAAAACACTTACAGCATGTGTGTGTGTGTGTGTGTTATGATGGCTCGGGTAAACAGGGGTAAAGAGGACATCTACAATGGTTCTGAGGAGTCACGTTGAGGTAGTGTGTCAAGACCATTCAAAAAGGACTTCCTCTGTACATCTTGAAGACCAAACACAATGGGGAAAAATCACCCTACAAAAACCATGTCTGCCAAGCGACATATAAGTGGTCACAAGGTGTGTTTGTCTCCGTGTTAAACTGATGTTGTCTGTCGAGAGGCTGTGAGGAAGCTGTGCATTTTGTTCTTCAGTCGTTTGGTGGTTCAAGGGAGCTATTTCAAGCTCAGTCATTGAACGTTAGAAACAGCTCAAGAACCGAGGGAACCATTTTTATAGATCTACTTTTTAGCCTGTGGTCCTCCCAGCCAATCAACTATCAGCATCTTAGGAAGTAAGTCAGCTTTTTCTTTCTCAAGTCATCGTGAAGTTCAAAGGAGAAACAGCTGAAATGACATTGCTGTCTAGAGGAGCATGTAAACAGCTGTGTCAACAAAGCCTGAGAGATTAGCAGCAGGTGCGAACAGTAAGGATAAGCAGCCTGTTTTTATGGAGAACAGTAGGACGGAGGGTGAGCAAAGCAGGGGCAGGAAGGAGAGACGGGTGTGATGTACTGTAGTATAGTACGACTGGTGTGATGCACTGTAGTATAGTACGACTGGTGTGATGCACTGTAGTATAGTACGACTGGTGTGATGCGCTGTAGTATAGTACGACTGGTGTGATGCACTGTAGTATAGTACGACTGGTGTGATGCACTGTAGTATAGTACGACTAACACTACGTGGTTGAGCACAGTTTGAGCATTTCGAAGTAAAGCAAAAGGGAATATATGCTAATGAGCATGAACTGAGTGTAATGCTTTCAATTACACTATATCGTGTGTCAACGATAGATAAACATTAATGTGAACGCTATTAGTATTATAAAAATTACCGTCTGCGATCAACAAGTTAGATATTTTTACATCTAAATCCAATGCCATTTTTTTTTTTAAGAAAGCGTCATGTTTCAGAATGAGCCAATCAAGAGCCAGTGTTTCCTGCAGCGTCCAATCTGGTGAGGCGGCTAGAGGTCATGTGAGGGATGACCTTCAGACAGCAGGACCCTGGCACCTGCCTTCATGTCCTAGCTTGCGCTTTTCCTCCCTCTATCAGTCTCTCTCTGCCTCCCTCACCCTCTCTCTGTCCCTCTATCCTTCTCTCCCTCCCTCCATCTGTCTTTCTCTCTCTCTCTCGCTATCACTCCCTCTCTCTCTCTCTCTCTATCTGGCCTCCCTCTCTCTCCCTCTCTCTCTCTACCTGGCTTCCCTCTCTCTCTCTACCTGGCTTCCCTCTCTCTCTCTGGGCTCCCTCTCTCTCTACCTGACCTCCTCTCTCTATCTGGCCTCCCTCTCTCTATCTGACCTCCCTCCCTCTATCTGGCCTCCCTCTATCTGGCCTCCCTCTCTCTATCTGGCCTCCCTCTCTCTCTCCCTCTCTTTCTCTACCTGGCTTCCCTCTCTCTCTCCCTGGCCTTCCTCTCTCTCCCTAAGCACCTCTGGTGTGTTAATCTGGGCCCCTGGAGGCCCTGTGGGCCCAGAGACAGGCTTAATTAAAGCACATTATCACCCTAACGAGCCGGTGCTCTCTGTATCTCAGTTCCTCTGAGCTCAGATCAATACTGCAGCCTCTGCGCTTCAGTAGATACTGTGACGTGCACATGCACACACACGCCCCTGCACACATGCACACACACACGTGCATGCACACATGCACACACACGCGCACGCACACACACGCACTCGCTGGCCCACATGCACGCACACATACGCACACACGCTCGCATTTACGCACAAATCCACATCCTCATGTGTATAAACACACACACACATTGATTATTCCGCACTTTCCTTCTCATCCTCACTTATCCATGATGAGGAATGTCCGTTATGATGTCAGGACACACAAGCATGGCATGTTGTGAGTATGTGTGATCCAGCAGAAGTAAAGTGAGTACATGGCTCAGTTTCTCAGGAGCAGGGGAAGAGGGGTGGGGTCTATGACATCACAGGGGTAGTACTGCAGCGTGACCCTCAGGTGTTGAACTCTACACATCACTGTCAAGCCCTGTGTGACCTCTCCTGTGAAACAGGCCACTTACCTTTTCATTTGAAGGTGCAATCTCATGTGAAAGGCAGGGACACCAGTAACACCAGTGTAACACCAGTGTAACGCCAGTATAATACCAGTGTAACACCAGTGTAACAGAAGTGTAACAGCCGTGTAACAACTCCCATTGGCAGTCAGGAAACAAGGATTTGCCAGCTTTAAATGAAGGAACGTCCCTTTCAGACAAAAGAACAATTCAATGTGTTTTTTTCATGAGCACAGAAAAAAGACTGAAAATGCATTCCAGTAGCCTTCTGCTTGGCCAGGTACATCTGTATGAGACGAACACACTGACAAGTTATGTGTGTGTGTGTGTGCGTGTGTTTGAATGTGTGTTTGTATGTATGTGTGTGTTTGTATGTGTGTGTGCATGTGTTTGTATGTGTGTGTGTGTGTGTGTTTGTATGTGTGCATGCGTTTGTGTGTGTGTGCTTGTATGTGTGTGTGTGTTTGTATGTGTGTGTGTGTGTGTGCTGACCAAGGTGCAGGCAGGTATAGAGCTCACACAGCAGACACTGATCCATTGTGTCTCTCCTCTCTGCCCCCTCCCACCCCCCCCCCCCCCCCCCCCCCCCCCATCCCAATTCCAGCCTACAAAAAACTCTGTTCTCCCTTCACCTCCCTCTCTCTGGTCTCTCGCCTTTTTTCTGATCTCTCTCTGGTCTCTCTCTGGTCTCTCTCCCTTCCTCTGGTCTCATTCTGTTCTTTCCCTCTCTCTGGTCTCTTACT
>BROE01000021.1:5211699-5214199 GCA_036571765.1 Plecoglossus altivelis | reverse complement strand
CAGACAGACAGACACACGGACATTCAAACAGACAGACAGACAGACAGACAGACAGATACATGGACATTCAAACAGACAGACACAGACAGACAGACAGACAGACACAGATATACAGGCAGACAGACAGACAGACACAGATATACAGACAGACAGACAGACAGACAGACAGACAGACACAGATATACAGACAGACAGACAGACAGACAAACAGACAGACACAGATATACAGACAGACAGACAGACAGACAGACAGATCCTGTATAAGGCCATCAGCCCTCTGGCTGTGTCATTAAAGCTGAAACAACAGGACTCTCACTTTACTGAGTTCATCTCATCTCTGCCAAGTAATTACAGCCATAAAGCACTGCTGTGAGCCTAGGCACTTTGGTAGGCCTAGATTCACACACACGCACGCACGCACACACACACACACACGCACGCACGCACACACACACACACACACACACACACACACACGCACGTACGCACGCACGCACGCGCGCGCGCACGCACACACACACACACACACACACACACACACACATAGAAACACACACATTCCTGCGCACACAGAGACACCCACGTAGACACCTGCACACACACACACACACATACATTGTTAACATGGAGAAACTCACTTCAGCCCACACACACTAGCAGTGCACCAGTCCCAAGCTTCCTCCAGAGGATTGGGATGTCAGCTCCTAACACAAGGAGCACCTGCCAAATCCACAACACATCTATGTACTCTGCATATGTGTATGTGTGTGTGTGTGTGTGTGCATGTGTGTGTGTGTGGTGAATCTGTCTCTCCCCTGTGCAGAACACCACAGAAGACAGAATAGAAGGGGAGGGGGTAGAGAGGTGGGAGAGAGGGTAGGTAGAATAAGGGTAGATTAAGGGTTGATTCTATTTAATGGAGCATGACATTATTAAAATCGCAAGGCGTTCTATGGTGCTGTCAAACTCCATAGATAAAATAAAGTCGCTCACACTCTCATAAATACACACATCATTACAAGTCAAGTGCCACATAGTTTTTGCATGTGTGTGTAATGTATTTGTGCATGTGTGTCTGTGCGTGTGCGTACGTGCGCGTGTGTGTGTGTGTGTGTGTGTGTGTGTGTGTGTGCGTAAGAGAGCAGGACTGTCTCTGGGGTTGTGTATAAAATGGAATTATTGTAGGTCAGCCCTCAGCTACAGTACAAATCTTGCTTAGCTTAAAAACCTTCTCCATGGATTACAAACTACTATACAAACAGAGAGACCTGCACGCACGCACGCACACACACATATACAGACACACACACACATATATACAGACACACACACACGCATATACAGACACACATATACAGACACACATATACAGACACACATATACAGACACACACACAACTTGCAGCAGCAGCTAAAAAGGATTTGGAGCATGACGGTGAGAGGAGAGGCTGGGAGCTGCAGACTGGGAGCTGCAGACTGGGAGCTGCAGACTTGGAGCTGCAGACTGGGAGCTGCAGACTGGGAGCTGCAGACTTGGAGCTGCAGACTGGGAGCTGCAGACTGGGAGCTGCAGACTGGGAGTTGCAGGCTTAGAGCTGCAGTGTGGCTGTGTGAAGGGTGTTTAGCCAGGGCCCAAGCACACATCACTGTCTCGAAGGGCACACAAGACTACACTGCACTGGATGTGTGGGCGTGGGTCTACATGTACTGTGTGCATATTTCTGTGTACCTCCATGTCCGCAAGTGTGTGTGTGCTGCAATCTTTCCTCCTTTTCAAAGCCATGTGTTGGACCGTTGAAGGTTCCTTTATCTAATGACCACCAGGTTAGTCAGAATGTGTGTTCTCTACATGACCAACTCCTGTGAGTGGGCACAGAGCGGAAGACAACCTGCAGCTGAGACCAGGATGGACACTCCCTCCCCCTGCCTCCCTCCCTTTCCTCCCGTCCACACCACCCTGCCGGTCCCTCCCCATCCGCCCCACTGCCTCCCGTCTCCCTCCCCCTGCCCTCCCTGCGTTCCTCCCCCTGGTCCATCCCCTACCCTTGCCAATACAGAGGCCCCCATCGGCTCCCATTGCGGCTCCGTCCCGTCATCGCTCTGCTGTCGTGTAGTCCCCGACCTCACTTATGCCTCCCGCTCTACAAGCTCCCTCCCTCCCCGCGCGCGCTTCTCCCGTCCCTTGACCTGTGAGGTCTGGATCCTCCCTCAATGCTGCTGCATGGGGCTTCCTCTGCGGCCTTACACCGCAGCCTCTGTGAGGAGAGAGGGAGGAACAGGAGGGGAGGGAGGGAGGAGGGTGAGATTAATTGTCATCAAAGCTAATTCTTTGGTACGATAAAGCATTGGGAAAGATCTTGATATATTTTTCAGCAGACACACTGTCCCTACAGAAACCATCTCTGCCTATTGCTCACTTTAGACCTGGACTGTCTCGGCCATCTGCCTATATCAGTAAACATGTCTCAACACGCTGAGCTGAAACTGTAGTGTATTTTAA
>BROE01000021.1:5199636-5208253 GCA_036571765.1 Plecoglossus altivelis | reverse complement strand
GGGGGTGAGAGAAGCGGGGGAGAATAACATTCTAGAAAGGTCTGACCGCTTAGCCTTTAGACTCGGAGGGAAATGTCAGCTGCTGCCTGCAAAGCCTCTGTCAATACACACAGCTGCCGAGAGTGTGTGCGTGCGGTGTGTGGGATGTGTGTGTGTGTGCGGTGTGTGGGATGTGTGTGTGTGTGTGTCTGGTATGTATTTTGCTTCATTGACATTCCTTATGATCCTCTTTTTCTCTTGTGACACTCCTTCGACCTATGCTCTGAGGTGGCTGCCTCTGCAGTCAATCTGTGTGTGTCCAGGAGGTATTACGTGTGGCTGTGGCTGTGCTTGTGTGTGTGTGTGTGTGTGTGTGTGTGTGTGTGTGTGTGTGTGTGTGCTATTGGCAAGTCCCAGCAGTCTCAGGGAGGGACACACATCAAACACACACGCGCTGTCAGGTCCAGTCTTTCAGAGTTTTCAGTGTGTTGTAGGATCCAGTGACTGAGGTTGACCTCCACTTGAAGATGCCAACATGAACCCCAACACAGAGAGCCTGGAGTCTGAACCAGGCTTCTAAAACTGCATCTTCTGGGGAGGGCGAGGCTTGTGATGTCACAAGGGCGGAGCTAACGGTTGACTGGACCGAGAGCTGAAGAATCTCCCAACGCTGGCACGTGCCAGGGCAGGCTGGTTTCCCTGAACGGACAGGAGTGACATGGACAACAGCAGCCACATATCCCTCCTTCACAGCGGCTCGTCTAGCATGGGGGCTTGGAGGGGGCCGGGAGGGGGCCAGAACAGGGCCTGGAGGGGGCCAGGAGAGGGACAGGAGAGGGCCTGTAGGGAGCCGGGAGAGGGCCAGGAGGGAGCCAGCAGAGGGACAGGAGAGGGCCTGGAGGGGGCCGGGAGGGGCCAGGAGAGGGCTGGGAGGGGGCCAGGAGGGGGCCAGGAGGGGACCAGGAGGGGGCTGGGCCCCCAATCCTCAGCTCTCTGGTTAGTTTTATACTTTTATTTCCACTGACAAAAAACCAGATGAGAGATAAGTGGGCCCCACTCTGGAGCGTTTCACTGCTGCACAGATAAGGTTGTGTTCCGGTGCGTGTTGATTCAGATGTGTGTGTATTTGTGTCTGTGTGTATTTGTGTCTGTGTGTGTGTGTGTGTGTTGTCTAAATGAGCCCGACATGTATTCCTATCAGTGGGGGGTCTTCAGAGAGCATGCGATGGTGCTACTGAGAGAGGAAATGACTTTTTCCACTGTCATTTCGTGATTTCGCTTCGTGTGAGATGATAGCAGTAATTAAACTGACACAGTTGGAGAGGCAGGCCCTGCCGTCTACAAAACACACACACACACACAACCTCCCACGCACACACACACAGCCTCCCACCCACACGTGTCCTTCCGCGCACACACACACACACTCAGTCATCTTATCTCTGCTAACCGACACACAGGAAGCCTGATCCGTCTCAGACATGTTCTCCGATCCATTAAGGAGCCACTTCCTGTCTCTGTCCACATGAGACGGAGGGAATTTGGGTTTCCAACCACCCATCTGCTCCTGACAAGCTCTCCGTTCCTCCAACAGCTCTCAGGAGCTGAAAGCTCTGACCTTAGAGCATCAATTATAAATGTTAGGAAGAGAAGAAGACAGAGAGAGCGAGGGAGAGAGACGGAGAGAGAGACACGGAGAGAGAGAGTGAGAGAGAGAGGGAGAAAGAGACGGAGAGAGCGAGAGAGAGGGAGAGAGACGGAGAGAGAGAGAGAGAGAGAGAGACAGAGAGAAAGCGAGGGAGAAATTCTGGCGATGACTGCGGAATGGCGCGTTAGCACAGACGCGGCACGCGGTACCGCTGACCTATGCTAACAACCACTGGTGCAGCTGCGGAAAGGCGTGATGCTGGTGGGGGCGGGGAGGAGGAGATGGGGGGGGAGACAGAGACAGACAAAGACAGAGAGAGGGGGGGGGGTGAGTAGAAGAGAGTGGGGTTGAAGGAGCAAGGTTGGGGCAGGGGGGATGAGCATGCATTATTGACAGTGAGCGGAAGTCCCGGAACTTTTGACGCAGTACACTCTCCCTTGCCTCTGCACATTTCACTCTGAGAGGGGCGAGGGGGGGTGGGGGTGGGGGTGGGGGGGACGTCCCGTTTCAGAAAGTTCCCCCTGAGGTAGGAGGTAGAGGGGCGGAGCCTGCAGTCACCCACTGCAGTGGCGTCCCAGCATGCAAAGCTGCATCTACCGACTGTCCCGCACAAAATAGAAGCTGCAAACTTTTCTCTCTTTTTTTTTTGAAGGTTCAACTGCAGCAAAAAAATAAAACAACAATCACAATTGAAAAAGTAAACGTAAAATCTAAAGAAACTATAGGGGTTACGAGACGTATTGGAAATGTCTCTACAGCAGAGAACCAGGAGGAGATCACAGGGTCTCCCCAGGGTACTGATAGGAGGCAGGTCCTGTCGCTTCTGCTGTATCAGGCCTTGGCTCGCCTCTCCTGTGACTCTGCTCACGGGCTCAGTTAGTGCAGCCTAAGCCTTGGCCTCTGGTACCAGGGCAGCTCAGGGGCCAGGCTGCTGCCAGAGGCCTGGCCCCCTGGGGACTGGGCCGGGCTAAACTGGGCCAGGCCAGGGGGGGGGGGGGGGGGAACTATCAATAGCACCAGGGACAGCAATTAATATTGTCAAAGCAGAGAAGAATTGCAGCATAAACAGAATGGAAAAAGTGCCCTCTGACACGTTCCTTTCCTGTGTTTATATACCACCTTCAGACTGGGCAAGAGAGAGGGAGGGAGGGAGAGAGGGAGGGAGGGAGGGAGAGAGATATAGAGGTAAAGAGGGAGCAAGAGAGATATAGCGAGGGAGAGAGAGGGGGGAGATAAAGGGAGAGAGACAGGGGGAAAGAGGGTAAGCGAGAGAGGAGAGAGGGAGAGGGAGCGAGACATAGGGAGGGAGAGAAGGAGACATAGGGAGGGAGAGAAGGAGACATAGGGAGAGAGACAGGGAGCAAGAGAGACATAGAGGGACATAGGGAGAGAGAGAGTGAAAGAGAGAGGGAGAAGGAGACAGAGAGAGAGGGTGAGATGCAGAGAAAGAGAGAAGGAGAGAGACAGCAATCAGTTGATGATTAAATCAATATCCAGTCATTAATAGCCCCTCTGGTCAGGTTCTTCCTTCTCTCTGTCTCCCTCTCCTCCTCCTCCTCCTCTTCCTCCTCCTCCTCTTCCTCCTCCCCCTCCTCCTCCTCCTCCTCCTCCCTGGTTGGTGAGTGATAACGCCGTCTAGTAGGAAGAAAGCCCGTCTCTGCTCAGACATCAACTGGCTGGCTCAGTCTCGTAATTAGGCACCTGTCACCCTCTACCTCCACCTGCACACGCACACCAAACACAGACATTAAACACGCCCCCTCAGATCCTCAGACGTCATGTGTATGCCTATACAAGCGCACACGCACACGCACACGCTTGGCTGCAGTGATATCAGATGGGGACAGCAGGTGAAATCACCAGAGGAGCCAGCAGAAGTCACTGTGTCAGTGTGATGCTGCAGAGATGTCAGATGTGGAGATGGATAGGAGGGCTAGGGCAGGAACATAGTGCAGTCTATACTAGCACCCCCAGAGCAGGATAGGGCAGGAACATAGTGCAGTCTATACTAGCACCCCCAGAGCAGGATAGGGCAGGAACATAGTGCAGTCTATACTAGCACCCCCAGAGCAGGCTAGGGCAGGAACATAGTGCAGTCTATACTAGCACCCCCAGAGCAGGCTAGGGCAGGAACATGGTGCAGTCTATACTAACACCCCCAGAGCAGACTAGGGCAGGAACATAGTGCAGTCTATACTAGCACCCCCAGAGCAGGCTAGGGCAGGAACATAGTGCAGTCTATACTAGCACCCCCAGAGCAGGCTAGGGCAGGAACATAGTGCAGTCTATACTAGCACCCCCAGAACAGACTAGGGCAGGAACATAGTGCAGTCTATACTAGCACCCCCAGAGCAGGCTAGGGCAGGAACATAGTGCAGTCTATACTAACACTCCCAGAGCAGGCTAGGGCAGGAACATGGTGCAGTCTATACTAGCACCCCCAGAGCAGGCTAGGGCAGGAACATAGTGCAGTCTATACTAGCACCCCCAGAGCAGGCTAGGGCAGGAACATAGTGCAGTCTATACTAGCACCCCCAGAGCAGGATAGGGCAGGAACATAGTGCAGTCTATACTAGTACCCCCAGAGCAGGCTAGGGCAGGAACATAGTGCAGTCTATACTAGCACCCCCAGAGGAGGCCACAGAAGGAACATAGTGCAGTCTATACTAGCACCCCCAGAGCAGGCTAGGGCAGGAACATAGTGCAGTCTATACTAGCACCCCCAGAGCAGGATAGGGCAGGAACATAGTGCAGTCTATACTAGCACCCCCAGAGCAGGCTAGGGCAGGAACATAGTGCAGTCTATACTAGCACCCCCAGAGCAGGCTAGGGCAGGAACATAGTGCAGTCTATACTAGCACCCCCAGAGCAGGCTAGGGCAGGAACATAGTGCAGTCTATACTAGCACCCCCAGAACAGACTAGGGCAGGAACATGGTGCAGTCTATACTAGCACCCCCAGAACAGGCTAGGGCAGGAACATGGTGCAGTCTATACTAGCACCCCCAGAGCAGGCTAGGGCAGGAACATAGTGCAGTCTATACTAGCACCCCCAGAGGAGGTCACAGCAGGAACATAGTGCAGTCTATACTAACACCCCCAGAGCAGGCTAGGGCAGGAACATAGTGCAGTCTATACTAGCACCCCCAGAGCAGGCTAGGGCAGGAACATAGTGCAGTCTATACTAGCACCCCCAGAGCAGGCTAGGGCAGGAACATAGTCCAGTCTATTACACAACCTCAGAAAAGCAAGGTGCAAACATATTATAGAACGCTAGCACACTCCCAGGTGTACAAGACTCCTCTCCGAGACTGAGAACAAGAAGATGAATCCCGGTGGCACCTGTTCGCTTGCTGTCACAGCCGGTCCGTCATTGTTCCGAACCAGAACCTTATCTTGGAGAGGAGCTCCAAGCCAACTCTAGACTGGTGAAGGCAACAATGTGAAGGCAACAATTGATAACTGCCTGTACACCGCTTCAATCAGCCTGGTTCGTTATACCAGAGACGGGCGGCTAGACCTCCCCAAAGATGCTTTGAAGTCCGCTTTTCAACACGGGCGGCACTGTGCTTCACTTCAAAGACAACAATTACAACCGCTCCACGCCTTTCAACTTTGATAACAGACTCGCTCACGTCGTTTCTCCGCTCTCTCACTCTGCCTCTCTCCTGCCTCTACCTCTCTCCTGCCTCTGCCTCTCTCCTGTCTCTACCTCTCTCTTGCCTATGTCTCTCTCCTGCCTCTGTCTCTCTCCTGCCTCTGTCTCTCTCCTGCCTCTGTCCTGCCTCTGCCTCTCTCCTGCCTCTGTCCTGTCTCTGCCTCTCTCCTGCCTCTGTCCTGTCTCTGCCTCTCTCCTGCCTCTGTCTCTCTCCTGCCTCTGTCCTGTCTGCCTCTCTCCTGCCTCTGTCCTGTCTCTGCCTCTCTCCTGCCTCTGCCTCTCTCCTGCCTCTGTCTCTCTCCTGCCTCTGTCCTGTCTGCCTCTCTCCTGCCTCTGCCTCTCTCTTGCCTCTGACTCTCTCTTGCCTCTGTCTCTCTCCTGCCTCTGCCTCTCTCCTGCCTCTGTCTCTCTCCTGCCTCTGCCTCTCTCCTGCCTCTGTCCTGTCTCTGCCTCTCTCCTGCCTCTGTCCTGTCTCTGTCTCTCTCCTGCCTCTGTCTCTCTCCTGCCTCTGCCTCTCCCTTGCCTCTGCCTCTCTCCTGCCTCAGTCTCTCTCCTGCCTCTGCCTCTCTCCTGCCTCTGCCTCTCTCCTGCCTCTGCCTCTCTCCTGCCTCTGCCTCTCTACTGTCTCGCCAACAAGCAACAAACAACCAGAGAAGAGGATTTTGGGTGACAGCTGTCTGCCACAGTGATAATCTAGCCTGACTCAGAGACTGATAGGAGGTAATACTAATTAAAAGTAACAATAGGAGCACTGTGATGTTTCTACAAGTGCACATGCTTCTTTTGTAAGTCTATGTTTACTCCTAAACCATTTCTTAATTGGGCCTGCTTATCTATAATGGAGGAGCCGCAATTAGGTCGGACTTGGGCAACAGAACAACATGAGTCTTCTGGGGCAAAGTTTTCTATCCGCCGCTGCAGACAACATCAGCCATGAAGACAGGGAACACACAACAAACACACACACAAAATAAATGAAATTGAAAAAAAACTGGAGACAAGCTTGAACTGACTTGGTTTAAGTTGTGCTACAGTCAAATTCAACGCGCATCTTCAAAAACTGGACGATGTTACCTTTCATATAATGCCTCTGCACTTGCATTTGGTTCTACAGTTCTACTACTATGAGCTTTGCCGTTTTTGGGTACGTCTGACAGGCGCAAAAACCCACAGAAGGATGGACGTGAGTAAGACTGTAGCAAACACACGGACAGTCGGGACAGTGTCACAGTGAGAGGATGCTGCCCCAGGACAGGTGGCAGAGTGATAAAGAGCGGGAATTGCCGTGGAGACGAGATAAAACCTTGGACAGGGGATCGGTAGCCCAACGGATATTGAAGAGACGTTTACTTTACCAGAGGAGAGAAGAGAGAGAGAGAGGAGAGGAGAGGGATGACAGGAGAGAGAGGAGAGGAGAGAGAGGAGAAAGAGGAGAAAGAGGAGAGGGGGAGAGGAGAGGGAGCAGGGGAAAGAGAAGAAGAAAAGAAAACAAAGGAGAGAGGTTAAGGACCACAGACAGACTATGAAACACCTCCCCCTGCCCCTAAAGAAAGGTTAAAAAAGAAGGAAGTATCGGATATTTCACACTCTGTATTCGACCTGACAACACAGCTAGACTGGTGTCACAACTCCCCGGTGAGATATCCCAGAGATGTGCACTGTGTGTGTGTGCGCCTGCAGGCTCCTACACACAACATCCCTCGACTACTATAGCAGCCAGGCTGGGTCACATGACCACCCTGGACGATGACGCAGTAGCGGTGGGAGAGGCTGTTGTGGTTGCAGGGGTAGAATCCTCGGAGACGTCAGTGTTGAATGGAGAGGACGCCTGCCTCCCGCCTGCCTCCCTCCCTCCCGCTTCCCTCCTGCCTCCCTCCTGCTTCCCTCCTGCCTCCCGCCTGCCTCCCTCCCTCGTGCCTCCCTCCCGCCTGCCTCCCTCCCTCCTGCCTCCCACCTGCCTCCCGCCTGCCACCCGCCTGCCTTCCTGCTTAGCATTCGGAGGGATCCTATCATCCACTCTGCCCCCGTTCCTACAGCTGCTCTCTCTCTCATATCCCCCCTCGTCTTGTCTCTCCATTAAAAGGCACTTCAAGCAGGTCCCCGACCGACATCCCCCTCCCACAACACACACACATTAGTGCACGCGTTCACATAAACCCACCATCACACACACTAACATAAATACTCACACACACACATACCAGAACAGACACACACACACATACATACATTAGCACACGCACGTCATCACACACACACGTAGCTGAACACACACACACACCCAAGCGCACAGAAGCCAAGCACAAGCCATTAGCCAACAGAGCCACTCATGTCTTGGGGGGGTTTAGGCACTTTCAACCCCCACTGGGGAGATTGCAGGGTGGGGGGGTGACGCTGGCACAGCCACCACCTCCTTCTGGAACACAGTCTACCACAGCTTACTGTCAAGATTAGATATTAGTTTGAGGCAGTTGGGACTGATTCTAATACCCAACTAATAACCACAGACTATTAATAGATCATACTGGAAAATTCCTAGACCGGGTTTAATTCAACTTACCCTGTGCAAAAACAAACCAAGTACAACGTTCCTAAAAAACTCTGAACTAAATCGAGTCTTTCGAAAGCATAAAAGGTGGATATATTTACACAGCAATGTTCATAAAGGATGTAGGGTGACTTTACTGCCACCACGGTGTTATAGGGCCTAAGGGTGGAGAGAAATGGAGTGTGTCTGTGTGTGCAGCCTGTACAGATCATCATCGTGTACACACACACACACACACACACACAGACACACACACGGGAGGCCTTATCTCAGTCTCTCTTTCTCCCTCTTTCTTACTCTCTGTCTCATATAAACACTGACACTTAGAGAAATCCAATTTGTGTTAACAGCCTCATGCAGCCCTGATAGGATCTCTCACCTGCAGCCAGAAGAGGTGAACATTCAGATCCATCCAGCCCTGCCCCTCTCTCCCCATCACACACACGCACACACACACAAACACACATATACACACACACACCCCATCAACTCTCCCAGACCTGTCCTAAAGTGGCTTCTAAAATACTAAGTTTCATTTTTTGTAGGAATCAATAATATGACACATACACTGACGACTACTCTGACACACTCTCACACACACACACCGCAAGCGCTCATAAACGCCACACTCTTACACAGCTATTTGAAATGTAATCTTTTGCCATTCTTGCAGGATCGTTGATATGTGGTCGGAATTCTGTTGGTTATTCGAACTGCAGTGGACGTTCACTTATTAACCTACTGTCATGTTAGGCGTAACCGTCATCATCTGCTCCTATATCATT
>BROE01000021.1:5187136-5192136 GCA_036571765.1 Plecoglossus altivelis | reverse complement strand
AGAGAGGGAATCGAAAAAAAGCCCATCCCGAAATGTTGAGAGCCGTCCTCAAACCTGGTGACGAGGCCTGTTAGCTCCTGTTCTCACTGAGCTCTGATAAACCCCGTTCAACAGCGTTGAACCTGAACAGAACCATACTTCTCTGGCTGTCAGGGAAGAGAGGGGAACAAGCCGGTATAGCAGTCTAACACAGCGAGCGAAGGACTGATAACTCTAGTTAATGGACTCTTTGATGCTTTAAGTCCAGGACATCCATAACAAGGGAGGAGGAGGGGGAGAAGAAAGGCTTGAAAAGACAGAGGGAGGGCAAGAGATTATTCTTCCGTCTGGACGGTCACGCTCAATCTATTCTCCGACTGTTTCTGGGGGAGAAGGGCGTGATGAACTCCCCTTTTCTTCTCTCCTCTCGTCTTTAGCTTTGGTTTTTCGCTCGCTCGAGGTGCCTTTTCGCCCGGTGGTTTTGTGGTAGTCTGGCGAGAGAGGCGATGTGGTTTTGAAACCCCCCTGCCCCCTACTCATCAAGTGAGAAAGGGCACAATGGCTGTGCGGACCCTGCATGCTGGCACAGTGTAGGACAGTCAGGTAAACGCTACCTATGGTTTGTCTAACTGCGAGGGCTTCACTTCCACATTTCGACGCCTACACTTTTTAAGGGAACCAAAGCATCCATCTGCTAAGAGAGATTTTAAGACAGTGAAGATGTTGATGTCAAATGATCCAATGCATTTGGTCCTGTTATAATAGTCCACAGCTAAGTTGTGGTTGGAAGATTTAAGAACATTGTTATACCGTCATTGACTTGATGTTACGACCAGATGCACAAACTATCGTCCGATCATATAAGAAACGGGAGAAACTCGCAATAAAATTGATCGAATTTTATTTGACAATATAAAGCTAATTCTGGCAAGATGGCAGTGCTACAAAAAAAAGTGACGACAGTCTTATATTAAGGTGTTGAAGTGCAACAAAAAGCCCTCTAAATTATTCAGCTGGACCGCAGAACAGAGGAGCAAAGCTAGAAGCAATCCTTTCCTTCTCGAGTCAATAGAGGGCACTTAAGTGTGTATGTGTGTGTATACATAGCTGGATGTTCTGAAGAAAACCAGTTACTGCTGCAGTCATCATTTTAATAAACACACATTGATTCCCCTTGGCCGTGTTTGTAATTATGGTGGAACATGCTTCTGCAACACGAAGGAGGAGAGGGGAGGAGAGGGAGGAGAGGAGAGGGAGGAGATGGAGGAAAGGAGAGGAGAGGGAGGAGAGAGAGGAGAGGAGAGGGAGGAAAGGAGAGGGAGGAGACAGAGGAGAGGAGAGGAAAGGGAGGAGAGAGGAGAGGAGAGGGAGGAAAGCAGAGGAGAGGGAGGAGAGAGAGGAGAGGAGATGGAGGAAAGGAGAGAGAGGAGAGGAGATGGAGGAAAGGAGAGGAGAGGGAGGAGAGAGAAAGAGAGAGGAGAGGGAGAAGAGACAGGAGAGGAGAGAGAGAGGAGAAGACAGATAGGAAAGTAGAGGAGAGGGAGGTGAGAAAGAGGAGAGGGAGGAAAGGAGAGGGGGAGAGAGAGGAGAGGAGATGGAGGAGAAAGAGAGAGGACAGGGAGGAGAGAGAGGAGATGGAGGAGAAAGAGAGAGGACAGGGAGGAGAGAGAGGAGATGGAGGAGAAAGAGAGAGGACAGGGAAGTGTCAAAAAAACAGAACCTTCACTCAGTCCGCTGTCAGCCTGTCAGCCCATGCCCCGCGACGGACGTTCCACTACACCTGAGTACAAAACTCTTTGTGCTGTTAGAGGTGTAAATGAATGTGTGTGTGTGTAGGGAGGTGTGTTCTCATGTTCAACGTGTGCTCAGGGGCCTGTAAAAGTAGGTCACCAGAGACAGAAGGAAATCACCCCCGCGCCACCCAATCGCAGACACAAAATTCCATCCCCCTGTCCCCTGTCCTGTCCCCCGTCCCCCCCGTCCCCCCCGTCCCTCGTACGAGAGGACCCACACCCCTTCCTCACTGGAACGGCACCGCCTGGACAGGAAGTGGAACCGTTCATTTCACGCTTGTCCCGTTTGCAACAGAAGGGCGGTGGTCTGAGGTTCGATGTAGGCGAAAGCCCCTCCCTTGAGATCCCTGACAATCTCCTTCTACAACTTCTGAGAGTGTTGGCTTGTGTTTGGGATGTGAGTGTGTGTTGGCGTGTTCACGTGTGTGTATAGGTGTAACACAGACAGGCTCTCTCTGACACACACCCAAGCACACCCTCTCAAACACACACACACACCCAAACACACCCTCTCCAACACACACACACCCAAGCACATCCTCTTCAACACACACACACCCAAGCACACCCAAGCTCACCCTCTCAAACACACACACTCACAAACACACCCTCTCCAACACACACACCCAAGCACACCCAAGCACACCCTCTCAAACACACACACTCACAACCACACCCTCTCCAACACATACACACACAAGCACACCCTCTCCAACACACCAACATACAAACACACCCTCTCCAACACACACTCACAAGCACAGCCTCTTCAACACACACACACACACACAAGCACAGACAGAATTCCACAGACAAGCCTGATCATACACGTCTGGGAGAACAATCCCAGAACGCATTGCGGCCATTGCATATGCCCCATTGCCTCTGCTAGTGTGCGGTGAAAGCTTGCAGTCACTAATGGGTGCTATCGTTCACTGTCCCCACCCGCTATGCCACATGCACAAACAAACATGAACACACAGACACACATGAACACACACACGCACACATTCTTCATTTCTCTTCTAAAGTCTATTTAGAAAGGTAATGTGTGATACAAGACAACTATAAATGAATCACAAGAGCATCCATAAAACATCATCATTATGCTTCGATAACTCCAAGTAAAGTTGAGGTATTTAACATCTGGAAGTTGAGGTTGAGGCGGGCATGCCGCCTCTGGTGAGACGAACAGAACACAACTGAACGTCATGGCAACACAGACAAGTCGTGGTCGTCTGTGGTTCAGACAAACACAGACAGACGGTTCTCCAGGCAGACAGACACACAACCCCCCCCAAACTGAAGCGACAACCTGAAAAACAAGCAACAGGTTGAAGAACAAAAGTCCAATCTTTGATTCGAGGGAAAAGACGAACAAAAGGTCAGTCGATGTGTTTCTTTCAGAACTCTGTTCTTTTGTTGGAGTTTTTATCAGCGATACAAATTGTGTTCTGCGGCTTGAAGACTGTTCTCCGTGGAACCCTCGCTGGCATAGATTGATTCCAACGTCAGCGCAGAAACAGGTAGCGTGCAAACCTCATCATGGGTGTAGAAAACCTCTGCTTATTCCCCTAGCCAAAGTTCCACTTTGCAATTTCCTTTCAGTCTGTTTTTCTCTGTTTGCTTCTACAAACACACAGCGCTGTTGATGTCTCCCACAGTCCTGTCATGGCGTTTAAATCCATCTGAACCAACTCAAAAAGCTGTTTTTAGCCTCAATTCGAAGAGTGGACTTTCTGAAGACCAGCTTTGCCTTCACGTTGGTTCCGGAACAGGAAGAAACGTCCCCCGTTAACACGTTCTGCAGTTCAAACCCTGATCTGGCATCTTCACGGCTGAGGCTTGGCATCTTGGATGCTGGAGAGACATGACCCTCTCTCTAAACAAAGCCAATGTGTGCTTGGCTTGGAATATTCACCTCTCCACACGGTGGCCGTGAGTTTAATGGAAGTCATGGGGATTGTTCAAAGTCGCTTCACGATGATATTTTGCTATTTGCTTCGGCTCTTTACACATCCCTTCCTATTCAGGAGCAAAGATCCCACATCACATCCTGTCTCTCAGTCTGACAACTTTCATGCCTACGTGCCCACTCTCCCCCCCACACACACACATGCCACACCCTCTGATCAATACAGATCAATCAATCAATTCCCACCCTTGTCACCGATCAATGTCTTGTTCTTGCACACTGGGTATTTAGCATAAGTCTGTGTCATCATTGCATTAGCAACTATGGGCCGCAGACCACTGCTCAATACACTGAGCGTTAGTGAGCAGACAAAGCGTAAGGAACCTCCCCGTCCCCCTCCCTCCTAGCCCCTCTCTCCCCCCTCCCCCCTCCCCCTCCACCCTGGAGATCAATACACACTCCCACAGCTTCCTGTTCCTGTAGATTTGAAGGGGCCTGGCTCTCTCTGTGATCGGTGTGATGGCATGTAGGATCTGCTGCTGGGAGTTCGTTTTTGCTCCAGGCAGACTGCAAAAGGAAAAACATGGGAACAGGATTGGCCGAAATGAGTGAGTGCGTGCTGTGTGAGTGTGTGGTCTTTCAGTAGGTCTAGCAGGTGAGAGAAGGTGAAGGTGAGAGGGAGGGGAGAGAGAGGACAGGGCAGCTCTCACACTGAGCTGGGTTTGGCTGGCCTCTCTCAGTCTAGGACACACACAGGGAGGTGGGGTGGAGGCCACACAAATACACACACATACACGGGGAGGTGGGGTGGAGGCCACACAAATACACACACACACACACACATACAAATACACACATCATGGAGGCTGAGGGGGGGTTTTGGTAACAGGACCTCCCAGAGGAGTGAGGACAGAGTGTAAGGGGGAGGGAGGGAGCGAAGGAGGGACGGGGGTGTAGTGGAGAAGGGGGGCAGTGAAGCGGGGGGGGAGGGCTGGGAGGGGAGGGCTGGGAAAGAGGGGGGGCTGGGATGGAGGGGGGCACATCTGAGGGAGTCCCAGAGTGCAGCAGAAGGATGTTGTGCTGGGCCAGCGGAACTATTTTTGGTGTGGACCCGCTCCACTCTTGCATCCCAGTCAAGTGTCCTCAGATCGCCTCCCATCTATTCTTTAGTGCCGTAAACTAAAGCTGCATCTGTTCTATAATTCACAAGAGAGAGGGGGAGAGAGAGAGACACACATGAGGAGAGAGTGAAAGAGAAAGAGAGAGCAAGAGAGAGGGAGACAGAGGGAGATTGGCAGAGCGAGAGGGGGGGG
>BROE01000021.1:5133287-5186772 GCA_036571765.1 Plecoglossus altivelis | reverse complement strand
CCCACCCCTCCTCCCTCACCCACTGCTTCTCCCTCACCCACCCCTCTGTTGCTCCCTCCCTCTCTCTCTTCACTAACTCAACCCTCTACCCTCATCCCCCCTTCCTTCCCTCTCCTGCCTCACCCACCCCCTCTCCCTCACCCACATCTCCTCTCCTCCCTTCCTCACCCACTCCTTCTCCTTCACCCACCCCTCCTCCCTCACCCACTCCTTCTCCTTCCTCACCCACTGCTTCTCCCTCACCCACCCCTCCTTTACTCCTTTCCTCTCTTCTATAACTCAACTGTCCACCTTCACTCCCTCTCCTTTCCTCCCCCCTCCTCCCTCACCAGCCCTGTGACTCACCTCAACCCCCCCCCTTTCTTACTCCCCCCTCCTCCCCTGCCTGCCCTTCTACCTGAGACATCCTCAGGGCAGGAAGAAGGAAGGAATGTCATTACCATCATAATCACAGCTCTGAACGTTCCAACCATGTGGAACTCAATTTAACTCGTCACGCTAATGAACTGTTTCAATTTGCCTCGCCGCTGTTTCCCAAGCTCTTCCAGCTTCCCTGCCGCCCCTGCTCTGGGGTCAGCTTACATTTCCATCCAGGAAGTGAGCCGAGTGCAGGTCGTGATGTGTTCCTTAGAGAAGGCCAATGAGGAGAAGCTGAACCTGATAACGACCAATCAACCTGTGCCAGTGGGCGGGATACCAAGCGATGGTGCTCTGGAGTGAAGGCTGTCTCGGCCAATGACTGCCCGCGGTGAGACTTGCAGACCACTCTCCTTCCTGGACAAACCTCAGCTGCCAAGTTGTTAGTCCGCAGGTTATTAAAGCTTCGCTTTGTCTTCAGATTGATAAGATTTGAAAAATGTTGATCATATTTCATGATGGACATGGTTCCAGCAAGCTTGAGAAGATTCCACCCTCTGTGGTTGTGACACAGTGTGAGTGATAAGTGAGGAACTGAACGTTGTGAGCGGAGCAGCAGATCCAGACAGACATCCTTACTACAATCGGGCCTCATTGTTTTAGACCACAGATCGCAATCACGTCATTAACAATTGAACTGACTAGAAATCGAATTTTCCAAAATCCAATTTAAGATAAATTAAAAAGTTCTGATTGGCGTACATGTTGAAAGGGGGGGAGAGAGAGTAGCTGTTCTGTCGTCCTGACGTCCTTTCCCCCTCTGGCAGTGTAGGTTTCATTCAATTCCTATTGTTAATGAAACGTGTAATGAATTTAGATTAAAATGGGAAAACACATAAACACATTACTTTGTTGAAATTGCACAATTAGTCATGCTCTCAGATCCATGTGTAGTCATAAAAAAATAGTTCACTAGATAAGGAATTATAATAGTTAATAATTACATTAATGCATATCAATGAATATTAATGAAGAGCATCTAAATGTTTGGGTGATGGCAAAACTTCCTATTTATGTCAAACATTGAAAGGTTGTATAGCCATGGTGCCAGGTTAAACCAATATTTCTCAATGTCTCTCTCTCTCTTTCTCTCTCTCTCTCTCTCTCTCTCGCTCTCTCTCTCTCTCGCTCTTTCTCTCTCTCGCTTGCTCTCTCTCGCTTGTTCTCTCTCGTTCTCTCTCTCGTTCTCTCTCTCGCTCACTCTCTCGCTCACTCTCTCTTTCTCTCTCTCTCTGTCTCTTTCTATCTCTCTCACTCTCTCTCTCTCTTTCTTCACATCTCTCCTTCTGAGCTGCTTGGTCTGGCTGTGTCATTGAGAACATCTCCTTTCTGATGTATATTCACGAACCAGATGTGGTATAATCCAGTGCCTTCTACTGGCTGTTTGGCAACAGGGTGATGCATGGCAGTGTGTCACTGTGTGAGTGTACGTGTATGTCACTGTGTGTGTGTGTGTGTGTGTGTGTGTGTGTGTACGTTTGTGCGTGTGTGTCAGAAGGATAGTGAAACAAAGCTGGCTGTTCTGAATCCCCCCCCCCTCATATACAGACGCTCAATGATACATGAAATTGAAGTTGGGAGAACATTTCCACAGACACACAAAGCGTTTAACAACCAGTACCCAGTATGAGATGTTTTACACATGTTCTGGGTGTTGCTCAGTGTAAGTCTGTGTGTGTGTGTACATGACTGCGTGTGTGTTCTGTATCTCTGGTCCAGATTCTGTTCCAGGTCTGAAAAAGGAAAGTTCCGGATCTGGAGACTCACACACTCTCCACACTCACAGAAATCACCTTTTTCCATTTTAAGCACACCTTTTAAAGCACCTGGGCAACTGAAAAACACACGCTTGCTAACGATGATGACATCAACACCCCCCCCCCTCCCTCCCTCCCTCCCTCTCCAGCACTGTCCTCAATGATCCCTGCACTTGTCTAACCTTGAAATATGAGATGTTTTCCGATGGGCAAAGGAAGTGGTTCGGAAGAATGGAAGCTGGCCAGGACAGGAGGGGAGAGGAGGGGGAGGGGGGGAGGAAGGGGGTGGAAGGAGGGTGTGTATTTGATCATTGAGGGAAATGATGATCATGGACAGTGAAACCGCTATATATACTCAAACTAAAATATATACTTTTGGTATTCATTTAGCAGACATTTGTATCCAAAGTGACTCATAAACAGTGCATATGGTTAGTGTGGGGGACCCGAACCCTTGGTGCAGAACATGGCAGGGCCCCGTAGGATGGGCTTATATTCCTTTAGCAACATTTTGAAGCCGGAATTCAAAGCTATGATGAAGTTCAAAACAGGATTACCACCTTCTCACAGTGACCCACGCAGGAGTCGTACATTTGTTGTATTTATACATTCTACGATGTCATAGTCAAAGGCATTCAGAAACATTACAGGCTGTAACAATGTGGATGTGTGCGTGTGTGTGTGTGTGTGTATGTGTGTGTATGTGTGTGTGTGCATGCAGAGCCATGTTTATTGTATGTGTGTTTGTGTGCATGAGTTTGCATCTATGTCAGCATGTGTTACTTTGTGTCTGTATATGTCAGCATGTGTGTTTGTGTCAGTGTGTGTGTGGAGGGGTATGTGTGTGTGTTAGTGTGTGTGTGGGGGTGGTGGTGGTATGTTTGTGTGTGTGTGGGGTGTGTGTGGGGGGGGGGAGTGTGTGGGACTCTTGATATGCTTGGGTCAGAATGATAACCAGGGAGACAGAGTCCATCTGTTCACTGCCCTGGGGAAACTGAACACACATAAACACATACAAATACACCCACCCACCCACACCCACACACACACAGACAGACAGACAGACAGACAGACAGACAGACAGACAGTCAGACAGGTAGACAGACACACAGGCAGACATACATACAGACAGACAGGCAGGCAGGCAGGCAGACAGACAGACAGACAGAGTCAGTCTGGACATGTCTATTCCTTTTTTAACCATTAAAAAGCTCATCAACCCCAAAGGCATCCAGTCCCCTGAGTCATGCTGGGCCTCCAAGACTGGAGCACATGGCACATGCCCACAACAACAACACACCCAACTTCACCACAACAACACACCCAACTTCATCACAACAACACACCCCACTGTAACACAACACATCCCACTGCACCACAAAAACACGCCCCACTGCAACACAACACGCCCCACTGCACCAAAACAACACAACAACACACCCCACTGCACCACAACAACACACCCCACTGCACTACAACAACATGCCTCACTACACAACAACACAACAACACACCCCACTGCACCAAAACAACACAACAACACACTCCACTGCACCACAACAACACACCCCACTGCACCACAAGAACACAACACACCCCACTGCACCACAAGAACACAACACACCCCACTGCACCAAAACAACACAACAACACACTCCACTGCACCACAACAACACACCCCACTGCACTACAACAACACAACACACCCCACTACATCACAACAACACAACAACACACCCCACTACATCACAACAACACAAAAACACACCCCACTGCACCACAACAACACGCCTCACTACACAACAACAACACACTCCACTGCATAACAATAACACAACAACACACCCCACTGCACCACACCCCACTGAACAACAACACACCCCACTACATTACAACAACACAACAACACACCCCACTACATTACAACAACACAACAACACACCCCACTACATTACAACAACACAACAACACATCCCACTACATTACAACAACACAACAACACAGCCCACTGCACTACAACAACACACCCCACTGGACCACAACAGGATCCTATGACTAAATGTGTGCATGTGTACACACTTGATCTGTGCATGTGGACATGCAGGTTTGTGCGCGTACAGTACGTGCATGTATGTGCAGCACATTTGAAAGCACACCTGTGTATCTGTCTGTGTGTGTGTGTGTGTGTGTGTGTGCCTGCGTGTATGTCAGTGTTTCCCTTCAGATCCGTGTGAAGGAGTGTGTACACACCAGACTGATTTAAGGATACGCTTTCTGTCTCGACTTCACACAGGGGTGAAATGCAGGCATGCATTTCTGGCAAAAAGGTCTGTCCTATTTTCTTTGCTCAATTAACCTTGTAGCCCTTATTAGCATTTATAAAGAGGTTGAGGTTTTGGAGGAGGGGTTATCTGCATCTTGGAAGCAGCGAGAGAGGAGGGCACGCGTCCTGTTCTGTCAAACAGATACCACTGATCCCTTCTCCCTTATCAAAATGTGATGTAATCCATCCGCTGTGTGCATGCTGAGGTGTGGGTGTGTGTGTGCATGTGTGTGTGCATGTGTGTGTGTCTGTGTGTGCGTTAAAGAGAGAAAGGGAGAGCGAAAGAACTAGTCAGAGGGAAAAGGGTTTGAGAGCGATTTTAGATCCTGCCTTTCGCACCTGATAGCAGAGTTGTGCTGATTAGAACGTTCAAACGCATTTTCCACTTGTCGTCCTGTCCGCTCCCACGCACACCCACACTGTCTCTCTCTGGTCCCGCTTAGAAAGGCTTGCATTAGGGATGTACATACAGTGTGCTGACCTCATTAGCACGCATAACACACATACATATTCTGACCACTGAGTCTGCTTTGGTTAAATTAGCATTCCACTAACTCATCACACAGATTTGCCACTAAGTAGAGAAGAGGAGGGGGGGTGGAGGGGCAGGGTAGTATAGCAAGGAGGAGAAAGGAAGGAAGGGGATGTTGAAAATGTGTGAAACGTTTAGTTGCTTAGCAATAAAAGACACGCTCTCTCTCAGTGTGTGTGTGTGTGGGATTGCATGTGTTTGGGTACGGTGTGTGTGTGTGTGTGTGTGTGTGTGTGTGTGTGTGTACACAGCCTATCAGCTCCACCATGGGGTGCAACAGAACAGGACAGCCATCAGACCGCTATGATCAGACCAGGCCCGTCTCTCCTGTGCGTGGGGCAGAGAGGGCTCTGAAGAGCATGAATGCAGCGACCCCACGTCACCATGTTCAGCACAAGGGCTGTTTAGGCGCTGAGTATTGACACTTAATCCATTTCATATTTTAAGTGTGCGCTGCGCTAACCTACTAATGTGCTCCTTCAGCCGACCCTTTCATCCAAAGCGACGCAAATGCATCTTCAGGCAAACGCGCTGAACTGTGCCCACCCCTTCTGAACACGTACGTTTGTGAACGTTTCTCCTAATATCTACTAATATACTGTAGGCAGGTTGTGATTTGTAATCATTGCTTCATGTTTTATGTTACGCCATGGACATCTTTGCGCTCGTTGGCGATAATGGATTCGTTTTCAGTAGCTTTCTGCGCCATACGTCCCTAATGAGTGTGGTCAAGTATTGCCAGAACACCTTGTCTTGCATGACAATCTCTGCTGCGGTTTATTTAGTCAAATATTGTGTATAAGCCGTATCTGGTAAAACTCCTTACGCAGGTACCAGTCACAACTCACTTGCTTGGTACACAACGCTGTGATCGTGGTTCTTTTGCAAGGCATAGCCTATATACAGTTTATTAAAAATCGATTACGTTAACTACTCCACGAACAACCTTTTAATGAGTTTCTCTTGTCCACTGGGTCTACAGCTCTTGGTATCGTGCAAGACGTTAAGACAAGACTGAAAGAAGTGCTCTCCAAAACTTTTCAGTTCATTCTCCCGTGAAATTCTCCCGAGCTGTCCCTGTGGGCCTCGTTGGTGTCTGACACACCGTAGCAGCGCGTGTCAGCCTACCTTCTGCAGAAGCTGAGATCCGGAGTACTTGGCGGAGATGGATTTCATCTCGCCTCCGAACGCCGAGGCCCATAACTTCACCCTGCACAACACCACGAGACAGATGAATAACCGCGGTGAGAAATAATCACAAACACAGAAATCGATTACTGAAATCTGAACACGAACATTTTGTCTGTTAGAGACAAGACATGTCACAAACCCTGTGTCACTGTAACAAAAGCCTATAAATCATTTTACGAGTCTTTGCACCGTTCAACTGAAGTTATATTTTGTCAGTTTTTCGTTTGTTTGCATGGGTGGGAAATAGCTATTCAGTGATAAACTACAGTACGATCTGGTCATGACTTATTTAAACTTTATCATTTGTATGTAATTAGCAGTGCCCTGCAGATCCTACAGCTTAGTAATGTGGACATTTGTATCCATATGCTATACAGGTAAATGTTGTTTGAGGTCAAGTTTTTAGATTACTATAACTGAAGTCTCCTCAACTCCTAAAGAGCAGCGTGAAAAAGGTGAAAACGCAAACGAGGGCGACGGAGGCAACTCACACTGCGACCGGAATGCCTTGGTGCGTGCCGACCACTCTGTTGACTCTTGTATCCAGAAATATCCCAACCACGAGCAGGCACACACACCATGCACGCGAAAACACCAAGTTCGGATCCACCTGCATCTTCACCTCCCTCGGCGCTCAGTGCGAGTTGGGGGTTGCCACTGTTTCTCTGTGCTACGCGCTCCACGGAAATCCAAGAACGGATTTTTTCTTTTAAAATCTTTGAATAATCCCAAATCGTCCAAAGAAATGTTATTGACTGATCATGATGCTATTTTAAGGTTTCCGGACTCCTGTGGCAAGAAGAACAAGCACCGTCGCGTCTCTGTTCAGTCTCAGTTCGTGTGTTCTCTGTAGCTGTGAGGGGTCCCAAGTACCGCGAAAACGATGCTGCCGAAAGAAGCGACACAGACCGCTTTGCTGCCCGGCTCAAACTCGAACTCGACTCCCGCAGTAGGCAAAGTCCTTTAAACAGCCTAGGTGACCTACTGCACCCAAGAGCTTCCCTCCCACCGCCACAGACTGGAGAGAGGAAGAGAGGAAGCGATAGGGAGAGATCTTACAGGAGACGACAGAGGGACTCTTTGAAGGGATCACAAAATGATGCCGCGAGAGAAAAAAAAGCAACCCCTATGTAATGCGACGAGGCAGATGTCTTAGAGTAGGGAACTGGGGATGCTGTTACACTTGTTTTCCGAATTACGACATGCAGGCTACTCTGACCTACCCTATCCAGCGCAGCGGCTTTATCTCTCACCGAGTGTTCACAATTATACCGACCTACAATAGCCGCTCTTCAGCTTTCATGTTAGATCAAGTCACGCACTGTATGCCCGGTTCACTGAAGCAGGAATTAGTGCGAAAGTGCTGACGAAAGCCAGGATGGGGGGTGGGGGGGGGGTAGAGAGAGATGGAGAGTGAGAGAGAGAAAGATAGATAGATAGATGACGGGCCAGTGTCCGAGGGAGAAATAGATAAGGTGCTTCAGACAACAGGAAAGTCGGACAGATTATAGAGCTCTAAAACAGGACAACTGCACGCGCTGTGCTGGAGATGTCAAGTTGGCTGCGCCGTGGTTCTGTCGTGAGGGAGGACTGCATGAGCGCGCTTCAGCGCAGACCGGGTAAGGACCTGCTTAACGGGTCGGGTTTCACACAGCCGGAGGAAACCGTCAGAGAAGTTGCTAAATGCACTGGTGTAGCCAAAAGAGCAGCGTCTCTCGACCCGGTTTGTATTTCACCCTCCGATTAAGCTACAACGCTGATAGCTCGGTTATTTCGTTAATATTGTAGCCAAGTAGGCACACGCAGGGAATGTTTTAAGTAAATGTCAATATTCTATAGCATGGAAATATATAGAAATCCTATTTGCCTGAATCTGAAATTGTTCTGTAGCATGATCTAGCCTAGCTACTACACACAAGTGCGTATGTAGTTTGTGTGTAACAGCTTGTATGCCGATAGGTTTAAACGTTCGTGTTGTTAAAACATTTTTTTTTTTTGCAAGATCCAGTGATGTGTCTTTAGAAGACATCAATATTAATTGACTTAAGCTAGAATCGCTTACATGCCAACGCAATTTCATGTAAATATAGATAGCCTATTTCAGGACCAGGCAAGCAGGGACGTGGTGACGTCTTAAAAGAAACCCGAGTGAGTTCAATTAATAATCAAGAAGAAGCCCTCTCCCTCCCTCCGTCTACCTGCCTGCCTCGCGCCTGCCTGCCTCGCGCCTTCAGCTCTGTTCTTATCTCGCGCTGCCTGGCGCTGCCTGACGGCGGGCGCGCGGCGTAGAGAATGGATTGTCAAGTCAACCAAGTCAGAGCAGTAACTCCCATCATCTCCCCCAGGTAACTGGAGTCACACAGCGAAAGTGCATTTCAGACAACTGTTTGCCTCATTTCTGCAGGCGAAAAAAAGGAAAAGAAATCGGCTATAGCAGCCCATTCTCCTTTTAAAAGACGTCTGAAACACCTGTTCGGCGGATAAGTGCTTTGACTTGCCTTTTATAGCTTTTTGTTCGGAAACGCTTTGTCTCCAATATTGACTGCTGCTTAAAGAGGAAGCTAGTTTTTGTAACCGGAAGCATTAGTTTGTTCCACTACCTCTAACTTAAATCTGAACCTAACCAGCAAACCCACCTCAAGGAAATGGCTAACACTAACCATATCTACATTAAATTCAGTAATCTGTGCTACTATTTATCCGTTTAAACAAACATTCAGCGGATAAAACATGCAGAGCAATTATGTAGGCAATTCTTAGGCAGAACTGACATATTAATGTTACAACATGACATAAAAACACAAATTTGAGTGTAAGATGGAAAAGTAAAATCAGAAAAGGCTGCTTGATCTCATATCTTAAGTTGCCATCAGGGTCTAGCTCACTCATCCAGGTATTATACAAAGCTGATAGCCGGCATTGTGGCCTTCTACAGAACATTTTGAAGAGACTGAAATGATCAAACCGACCGACATTGTCATTTTCAATGTTATTATCTTGCAAAGACACACTGTTCTGACAGGCTGTAAGGGTTTCAGAAACCCTTTTACTTTCTACAACACAAATTGCATCTCAAGAACACCTTGGCATTGGCACAGGAAGTTTTTGGAAAGAAGATTGTTCTCAATTAGGGCAATCCATGTATATAAAAAAAAATGTATTCCTCCACTGTGATTCAGTCTCTAGTTCCTCAGGGTAGACACAGAGCAGCATGTAATTTTGTAATGAGATTTATATTGATTCTTCAACTCTAATTTAGTGCTGCAATTTATTTATTTCAATTTCCAACAATACACCAGGCAGGAAGAAAATGGCAGCCAAATCTTTGACTTAAAAATGAAGGACGGTGGACCAGGCTGTGCCAGAGAGCCATCTGGGTTGATAAGGGTCAGGCAAGACCAGCTAAGCTAGTTGTTTAACCCTTGCTTGTCTAATGGGGCATAAGGGGATGAGAGTTTAGTACATCAAGGATGCAAACAAGAAGCGATGAAAAGTTTAAACGAAGGACGGAGAGGAAAAAGAATCGCTTCAGGAGCGTGAGAGTGGTAAAGGGCGAGAGAGAGAGAGCGAGAGAGAGAGAGGGGCTACTTAAGAGGAGAGCAGAAATGCAAGGTGAGAAAATGTCAGAGATGGTGAAAGGCTGGGAGGGGTGAAGGAGACAGTTGAGGAGATATTAAATGGAAGTAGAGATGAGTTCAAGGAAAGAAAGAGAGAGAGAAAGAGAGAGAGAGAGGAGAAAGAAGATGAGTTAGCAGGGCTGTCAAGCTCGTCACAGCCCCCCACTCTAAAGGAGGAGAATTAACCATCACAGTGGGGGGAAAAACTGTCAAAGGGATTAGTATCCTCGGTGTCTCTCTATATCCTCCATACACATTCTGCTTCCTCCTCCCTTTCTCTCTGTATCTTCTCCCCTCTTTTATCACTCTTCGCTCCCCCCCCCCCATCTCTTCCCTGTCTGTTCTTGAATGTTCTGTATGAGAGGGTGAATGTTCCTTCTTACACGGTGTAGCCTGGCTGGAATTGAAAAGCACCTGACGCGCTACAACAAAGACCGCTGCGGTCTCAGGCCGACGTGCCTCTTAATGGATCAGGGACGGAGATACGGTCTGTAGAGAAGACTCATGGGAGCTGGGACCCCCAGACTGTCTGAGGTCTCCTTGCCTCGCAGCCATCCCTACGTCCCCATCCCTGGGAGGAAGGAGCCTCTCCCTGGCAGCTGGCTGCTCTGGTCCACAGCTACATCCAGCTATATCCTCCATGGAGGTGCAAACGCAGTGTGAGGAGACCATGCCAGGCATTCGGATTGAGTCACTACGACCTTAACGCACGTGCCTGTTCAAACACCTGTCAGCGTTAGCTCATCGCTGCATATTCAAGAAAGAGTGCTGTTCTAGGACTGCTCGTTTTCATGCATGTGGCTGCGCTCGTTATTAGAGCCTGCGGAGTTATTAGAGATTTGCATTGAGTCAGGGTTGTCCTAAACTGAGTTTTGATGTGGGGTGATTACTGTTTGCACTAGATAAGAGGGAGGCTTGGAGGTGCGTCCCTACTCATCTGGGTGCCTTTACTTCAAATTGAATCTGACGGGACCAATCCCATTAGAGCTGGGGAATTTCCAACATCATAAATTATTCCTCTCAGCCAGCCGTAGAACACACCTGGCTCCAGAAATACTTTCGCTTTAATTCAATTAATGATGAGATGCCACAACAGTGGAAGGGCTGTGCTTTGTGACGTATCCTTGAAGAAGTTGTCTTGGAAAACTTGCATTGTCATGGATCAAAATAACTATGCTATGCTAAATAGATAACTTCAGGAAACAAGTGCAGACCGAGGGCTATCTCCCCCCACACACACACACACACACACACACCCCACCCTGCCCCTCTTGACGTGAAGGTTTGAAATGTAAAGGTAATCAAATTGTAAATGTTATCCAGATGAATGAATTGATGGAGTGGTTTCCTCCAGGGTGTATGAGCAAGGGTTGCTGTGTAAGGATGGGATGTGAATTTAAACTAGGCTTTACTCACGGCTATACTCGGATTGCTTTGAAGTCTTCCAACACATGTGACTGAATCCACCCCACACGCTCCCGTCCATCTGTCACGCTGAACCAAGGAGCCATCCAATCAAGCTTACTCAAACTGACGTTCCTCCAGCTCAACAGCCAATCACATTTCAGAGATTGGACACAGTGTTGCCCATCTCACTCCCCTGCACACTCTCTATTTCTCTCACACACAGACAGACACACACACACACACACACACACACACACACACACACACACACACACTTACTCCACCCACTTAATTAAGTATTTTTCACCAATTGACAACAACATTGCTGAGGTGCCGTGTCCATACAGAACACCTCAATACGTTGTTTTGGCTGTCTGAGGGAGACAGAGATATAGACAGACAAAACTGAGTGAAAGAAAGAGACAATAACACTGAATAGATAGACAGAAAATCCTTAATTAGTTTGGCAGGCTTTCTTATGGTACAGGCAAGATAATTATTTTGTCATTAAATGAATCTGCACAGTGGAATGCATATAACTGAACATAATTTGCAATTATACACTAATCATCTCTTTTGCTAAGAGATAAGAGCCTCAACATAAAGCCGTTTATGAAACTGAATTTGCTTCTTGAAGACTCTCGTCTATAATTGAACAATGACATTTAGTGTATGTGACCTGCTGTCACTCCGAAAGACCAGCACGAAACATACAAGATACTATTATCATTCTATTTTCTGGGGTAAACATACGCTCTTAAGCAGAAGGATAATGAGAGTGCGTGTGTATGTGTTGAACTGCATGTAATATCTTAGTTCCTCTCGGGGTAGACAATAATGGAAGATGCCTGGTTCTGAAATGATCGGACCATCCACACAACATCTGATACTGTTCTAGTGCAGCGTGTGACAAGTACAGGAACAACAGGGAGACACAGGGAAGGAAACCGCTTGAATGCCTGATACAAGGAGAAGAGTATACAAAGGAGAGGTGGGGAGAGAGAGAGAGAGAGAGAGAGAGAGAGAGGTGGAGAGAGAGAGGTGGAGAGAGAGAGAGTTTGAGATAGAGAGAGCGATAGGTGGAGAGAGAGAGGGGGAGAGAGAGAGTGTCAGGGAGAGGAAGAAGTGGAGATATAGGGAGCAGTAAAAAGAGGAGAGATGCGAGAGACTTTAATGGGGCCATGAGTACCCTCAGCGATGACGCTGCAGTCATGTGACATGTCAGGTGACATGCTCCTCTCTGGTGGGTCAGGCAGAGCTGAGAGAGACTGGGGAATGCCACTGTACATGATTCAACAAATGAAATAATTTGGGATGGAGTCTGGATGGAGGGTGGCATCGTAATTCGAACTTGAGAAACAAGTACCTGTACATTTGTGCCAGTTGAGCGTCACATCTGAAAATCTCCACAAGATGGCGGCAGCGCTAGCATTTTGAATCAGCTTCCCTTGTGTTTATATTTCAGGAGCGTTACTGTGTCTTACGAAAACAAGGGGAACTAAAAGGTGGAACTTCCCATCTAGGTTATTCCAGAATGTTCATCTACCTCAAGACCAGACTAGATGGTAGCCTTGGATTCTGGGAAGGTAAGACTGACCAGGGTGGTCTCTCCAGATAAGACTGACCAGGTGGTCTCTCCAGACTGACCAGGGGGGTCTCTCTAGATAAGACTGACCAGGTGGTCTCTCTGCCATCTCCACAGGTCTGCTTCTCTGAAGGTTCACCTTCAGGCGATAGGTTTCTGACATGAAGCTATCTCCCATGATCCCACCGTATACGTACACGCAGACAAACACACATGTATACAATCATTCACTCCAACATGGAAACACACTCTGCAAACCTGAATGGACAGTTTGACTAAAAGCACTATGACAACATGCATAATTAAAATCATCCTTGCCAAAAATAGCTGGGTAGAGAGGCTGAGGGTAGACGGGACAAGACAGAGGAGGGGAGGGAAGAAAGGAGAGGAAGAAAAATACCCATCTTCTTTTACGAGTAAAGTCATTAAAGCAGCTCAAGTGAAACAATGAATACTCCTGTTTGCTTCCCAAGGCTTCTTCGAATGTTGGAAAAGCAAAAATGCTTTTGCGCCGTTTCAGCATGCAAACCCAAAAGTGAGGTTGATTTCAAAGAGAATTACAGAACCAAAGTCAGTTGTCTTGTAGGACAAGTCGATTGGAGCCTCACAACCCCCAGACCAGACGTCATCAGGAATCCTCTGTGACAGAGTCCTGATATCCCTCCGCTGGTCTGGAGCTGGGAGATGAGTTAGCCAGGTCAAGAGGAGGAGGGTCATAATAAACCACTTCCAGAATCGGAAGCCGCTGAAACAGTAGCTATTTAGTTGAATCTGACAGAAAATAGTCCTCACAGATGCAAAGTGTCATATGTGGATGCAGAGATGATATTGAAACTGTGGTGTGGATAGAAGTGCTAAACTGAAGTTGAGCTATTGACAAACGTTATAGGACACTGTACCAAATTGTATTCATTTCTCGTGAAAAGTGATAGGTGGACATGACGTTAAAAGAGCTTTGCCACATGCTTGCTCTCCAAAGAAACGACACGCTGCAAAACTTTACCAACGAAACAAAAAAGCACGACAGCAACGATAATTGCATTATATTTCTAAGAAGATTAAAAAGAACGTTTACGCGTCCGCCATTCAAAAGGTTCGGAATTGCCCACAGCATTTAATTTTATATTTTTTCACCCACTTAATTTATAACAAAAAAAACACCTAGCTTTTTCTTTCGCATTCTAATTTCTTGTTTTAATGCTTCGTCTTTCCATCAGCTAATTTTAGATGTGCAATCTTTTTTAGCCTCCTCCTGAGCACTCATTGGTTGTGGCTGGGTGCACCTAATTAAAATGTACATTTTCAAATCATTCTTCAAAGAGGGAGCTGTTTGCCTGAAGAGTCAAAACCACACTCTGTATTACAGGAAACATAAAAGAAGGGTTCCTCTGCTGTCGAGCTTTCGACACGGTGACAAGATTTGGACGTGTCATCATTGCCAAGGCGACAAAACCGGCTTGCCTGATGTGACCTGAAAGACAAGTCCCCACAGTTTAGTCAGGAGCAAATGGTGTCTTGTGTTGACTAGTATTCCGTCTTTCATTATTGCTCATCTATTTAATATCCATTTGGAAATAACTGTTAAAAGCACCTTCCTGTAACCTAGTTTACAGCATAGTGAGGCTTTTTTTGGTTTGTTTGTTTTTGAACATGAATAATTCATATTTCCATCAAGCTTTTAGTGAGACAACCTGTTTAGGAAGCTATTTGAGCAATGTGCCTCCCGACTGACCGCTGTCCAGTTTGTGTTTAGAGGAAACGGTGTCATTCATGTGCGTGCGAGTTTGGTTTCAGCCCTTTTCAAGGTCAGTTTTTTTCGGCGGTGCTTGGTCAACTGGAAGATCTCCCGTCAATTTCTTCTTTTCGCACCAAACACATGCAGGGAAGGTCAGGCTGCACCCTGACCATGTCAAAGGAACGATAGGCTTAAGTGGCACTCTAACATGTTATGTGGGATTTGTAGAAGTACATAGATCGTCTCAATGCTGAGGAAGATAACAAGGTACTTCATTGGGAAGCGTTTTGAGTTTAGTTACTCTTTAAATTGATATTTTAGAAGATTTTAACGATGATCTTGTTTGGTGTGGTAGACGGCTTCCTCTGCAAAACTGTAGACTTGAATGGACTTGGTAGGGCTGGAGGTAAAGGCAACTGCCTAACTGGTGTAAAAGGATCAAGCAGACAGGAAATAGTCTTGGCTTAGTAACATTCATATTGGTGCCTAATTAGACATACTGACAAACACATACATCGTCATCAGAAAAACAGCTAAAGTGACATCATTCACAAGCTGTTGGCATCTTTGTAAGATTCCAGCATTAAATCTCCAGTACAACTTGTAGGCTTTTAGACTGGTTGGTTCCTACCCAAACCATTAGAAGCTGAATTGGAACGCTTCACTAGAACATTTCACAGAAGAGGGAGGCGAAGAGAGAAAGGAGAGATCCTCTCCCCGTATTGAAGTCAACGCTCCAACAGGACGTCCGCAAAGTGCACATGAGCAGAAAGCTGGCAAGGGCCAACCCCTATTTACCCACAATCCTCAGCGTCATTTCCCTTCTCCTCTGTTCCCAAAGTCGCTTAGACCCAGCCTTTGCCTACCACAAAAGACATTGTGATGAAAACCCTGCAGGCCGCTGGTTTATGGCTGGCAGCTTTACATATAAAGCAGGGAAGCCTATCTGTCTCCTCGCAGACTGCGGACGCAAAGTCCGAATCCCAGCTTTGAACACTCTGAGGATCCTCTCTCTGGAGTTCTGAGGGAGGAGAGATTAGCACCAAACACTAAACACTCCTCTCTCCTCTGTTCCGTTTTAGTGCAGGGAGGGCTGGGAGATGTCGCAGGGAGGAGTCAAGTTTGGGGGCTGGACTCAGATGTTCAGGAGAAGACTGCAGTCCCTCTGAAGGGATGCCGATTTGTTAATTGGTTAAATGACTCAACAAACTCCACTGTTTATCAAGGAGGGGAGGGGGGGATTACTAGCAGCAGGCATGGGACATAGCAAAGTACAAATACTTCATTACTGTACTTTACTTCCCAATTTTCTGACAACCTTTTAAAGGAAACCCATGTGCGCCCACGGGGAATGTTTTCGTAGACAACCTACCTGAGCACAGACAGGCCCCAAATGGGAATCTAATCGGAGAGCAAGTTTGAAAAGCAGCAAGGCATGGCAGTGCTCCATTGTGCTAACATACCGTTGCAGACTTTTAGGCTTTAAAGTCCAAATCAGTCTTGCTCTCGTCCATGGAACTGGCACAGTGAATACTACTTACTGAACAATTGAATTGCAAGCATTGTTTACATGCTATTTAACACCGACATTCAGAAACAAAAACATGCTGTTATACTGTACCTTCTCTTGTCATTCGTGCTTCTTATTACAGTTATAACGGCATCCGGCGAGTCCCTTATTATTGGTTCCACCTTGTTCTGCTGAACGGCCTGCGGCGAAGTGAGTCACAATGAAAGCGAGACATGACATTTCAAGTGTGTTATCAGTGACATCTAGCGGGCATTCGAGTTGATACACTATCGCATGAGCAAGTCGACTCGTCCCTCCAAGCAAGTGAGAAACATGTTTACAGAAGTTATCTTTATTAGCTGGAAAGTAAAATCGCCGTTTATTCGTTTCGGTGCTTGAAAACGAAGTGATAGCTCGCAGATTCGTCGGTTTTCCAAACTAATTTACAGTCTAATTTACAGCACGGTGTTTTAAACACGTCCACATGCCTACTACATTATGTAACTATATGCACCTTATGAGTGCGTGTATACTACATGATACAAAGTAATGTTGTCACGTTATTATGTAACTTGGGCTGTTACTGTAAACTAGTATTAGTACTAAAAAATAAATCGAGTCTACAAAAATGGGAGCGTATCTTTTTTTGAAAGACCGTGACGGAAGCGAGATTATCTGTGACACGGATATAGTATTATTGTTCAATACACACAAACACACGTAGTTTCCGCCTGGCTCGCGAATCGTTCTGATAGTAATAAACTAGCAAATGAAATATATCCTAGTGTCATAAATAAATAAAAAATCCACTCTATTATAATATTTCCAAGAAAATTAAGGCAGTATTATTTGGAAGCTGTACTTGTACTGACGAAAACGAACATTTCTGTGACACGGAAGTACTATTTTACGTCATTCGCCACTCACATGTAGTTTCCACTAGAACAAGAGTTGTTGTCATATTATTAGACGAGCGAGAAAAGCTGCATTTAGGGTAAGTAACGTCAGCTACGATCTATTTAATACATATTATTTTTTAGACTAAACCATGTCCTAAATACAAGCTACTAGCTAATACTTTACGGTTGCTGGTTGTCCCATGATAACTAGCTGACTTTAGCTTCTTAGCCTAACTTTACCTAGCTAGCGAGCTAACGCGAGTGACTAGCTAATTGACGAGCACAGTATCCAGAAGCACAACACTGACAGTTTCCTTCCACATAGCGAATTAGCAAAGTAGCTTCTACTATCACGCTTTCAGATACAGCCATCATAAGTAGAATAATTGTTTTGTTAAGTTTAGCCCATACTAGTCAAGTACACCGCTGACCGGATCACGGATCTTGTGTTGAAATGCAGTAGGAATACGCCACCATGGCCGGTGTGGAGATGGACCCAGAGGTGGCACGACGACTGTTTGAGGAGGGTGCTACCTTGGTGTTGCTGGGGGTCCCAGAGGGCACGGAGCTTGGCATTGACTACAAGAGTTGGAAAGTCGGACCGCGTTTCCGGGGGGTTAAAATGATTCCACCAGGCCTCCACTTCCTTCACTTCTGCTCTGTAAACCTTCCCAGCTGTGGGGGAGAAACAGGCCCCAAAACAGGCGTTTTCCTCACGCTCAAACCAAGAGAAGTCTTGCTAGCCAACTGGGACCCAAAAGAGGAAGACCTGGACTTCTCGGCGTCCCAGAACCAGGAGGAAGTGAGCCGAGTCCGGGCCGGGCTGCAAGACCTGGACCCTTTCCTGGGGCCCTACCCGTACGACGTGCTGCGTAAGTGGGTATCCCTCACCGACAGGTTGACCCAGGAGCTGGCCGTCAGCCTGCAGCCCCTCTCGGGACGCGTCTGCGCCTTCAGCGACGTCATCCCAGAGCTCCAGCTGAAACACACCAAAGACCGTGAGGAGCAGAACCTCCCGAGGAACGACGTAGAGTGCCAGAGCATGAAGGAGGGTCTGGAGAGGCTGCCGCGTATGAAGCCCAGGGAGGGAACAGAGCTACGCTTCTCCCACATCCCCAGGCAGACCTACCCTCCTGGGGCACCGCCTGCCCTCATCACCAAGTGCAGCATGGACCTCAGCTACGCCCTGGAGAGGCTGCTGGACAAGAACCATAAGGAGCATCCCCTCAACGTGTTGGGTGAGAGTCCTGGGGGGCTAGGGGGACGTTGGGGAGGCGAAGGGCTGGTGAGGGACGGTCTGGAGGAAAGACCATCGACTTTGTGGTCTTACTCTGCCATTGATGTACAGCAGGGATTTGGATTCCAAGTTAAGCATGGAAATAACAAAAAGAATTTGGGCAAATGCAATTTACTTAATCAAGTTATTGTCCTTTGGTCATATATAACCAGTGATTTTATAATGCCAGTGTTGGTCCTGAATACTCTTCAAATAAAAAAGAAATGTTCGTTCCTCTTCTTCATCCCCTTCTCTTCCTCGCCTGCGTGTTCCAGGCGAGCTGCAGTTTGCGTTTGTGTGCTTCATCATCGGCAACGTGTACGAGGGCTTTGAGCACTGGAAGAGCCTTCTGGCTCTGCTGTGCCGCTCGGAGGAGGCTATGAGAGACCGTAAGGACCTGTACCTGGGCCTCATCGCTGTGCTCTACCACCAGCTGGGAGAGATCCCTCCAGACTTCTTTGTGGACATCGTGTCTCAGAACAACTTTCTCACCTCCACACTACAGGTAAGGATAGATCACCTCCACACTACGAGTAAGGATGGATCACCTCCACACTACTAGTAAGGATGGATCACCTCCACACTACTAGTAAGGATAGATCACCTCCACACTACTAGTAAGGATAGATCACCTCCACTCTACTAGTAAGGATGGATCACCTCCACACTACTAGTAAGGATGGATCACCTCCACACTACTAGTAAGGATGGATCACCTCCACACTACTAGTAAGGATAGATCACCTCCACACTACTGATGCTGTAGAGGATAGATCACCTTCATGGTACTATCCTAGACAGACTGTACACTTGTAGAGGTAAGTGCTTCTATGAAGGTCAGAAAAGGTTGAAACTCTGTACAAAGGCAGTGGGGGTAATTATATGGATGTATATTGGTAAAAGTACAGCTTTTGTCCGACATGAATGGGTTATTCATTTCCGTGATAATTCTGGTCTGCTTTAGTATAATGACTGTTCATGCAGCTCTAATCCTCCTTCCCTCCCGTTCTCCTCCAGGACTTCTTCCAGTTCGCCTGCGGGTCGGGGGTAGACGCCACGCTGCGCAAGAGAGCGGACAAGTTCAAGGCTCATCTCACTAAGAAGTTCCGCTGGGACTTTGAAGCTGACCTGGAGGACTGCGCTCCTGTGGTGGTGGACCTGCCGGCAGGAAGCTCCGACTGAGGCCCGGGCCTGGATGCACCCAGCATCAGGGTGGCCATGCCTGGCTGCTGAGTGCCCAGCATCAGGGTGACCAGGCCTGGCTGCTGACTGGAGAAGGGCTCCCTGATGCTCACCAGGTCCAAGGCCTGACCAGACTTGAGCAGATACATCATGAACATCAAGGCCAAAGGAGTCCAATTATACCAACCCTGTTTTTTGTTTTGTGTCGACGGTTGAGAAGCGATGCTGGAGAGGATCCCAATCAGCTCAAAGCCCACAGACAGTTTCTGACATTTGAATCACAAAAAAGACTCATTTTACGATTCTTGAGTCACAGAAATATGCCTTGTCATTTTCAACACCTTCCTAATGCTCAGTTTGTCCTGTTTTAGCCTTTGTACATTCCTGTGAAGCTTAATAAATATATCAATTGAGTTATTCAAAAACAAAATCAAAAGCGTGAAAATGACAGACACAATTTGGATTAGATTGCCAGTTAAGGTGAATATAACATAACTTAATGACATTGACTGCTTGTCACCCAAAACAAGGTGCTTACATCAAAATATACCTGATCTATTACAGAAGGTATCGGTACAATATATTTATAATCTCAGATATATTTAATCTTCTTGATATTGCACATGTGTCAAGGCCCCTTTGATTGCTAGTGTGGAGAGCTTACGCCAACCTGAGTTTAGCACAGGGGTGTCAAACTCAGGTCCTCGAGGGCCGCTGTGCTGAAGGTTTTCCATGTTTCCCTGCTCCAGCACACCTCATTCTAATGATGGGTCGTTATCAGGCTTCCACAGAGCTTGATAACAACCCATTCATTACATGGAAAACCTTCAGGACAGCGGCCCTGGAGGACCGGAGTTTGACACCTATGGTTTAGGGTCTGACGCTGCCTGAAATGCTTTGCTGCCACCTTGTGGTGAAAGCTGAAAAGGATAACTGGGGAATTGAGATCATGGATTAGTGGAGTTCTCAGTGACAAGGAGTTCTGACAGGAAGCTAGATAGACAAAAGGAAGAATACATGCCTGGATGTTGCCATTTCCCTTGTTTTTATTCATTTTTTCTTAGAGATCGTTTTTCAGGATCGCTATGGTAGCAAAACCAGTCCAACAACCACCATGATCTGTTTCCAGAGAAACACACTCATTAGATTTGACATACTGAGGTGATGAAATACTGACTGAAGACTCATTTATCATCATGTGACAATTGTACATAATGACACGTAGTGTATTTTAAAACGGATCTAAATGCCATAGAAACAGACAAAGTTCTAGCATTCGCAGTCTACCTTATCTTTGCTAACGTTATTAAAATGAATTCGAATACAATAAAACTACAGTGAAACATACAAACAAAATAGTTTTCTGCATGGACCATTACTACTAAATAACCTAATTGTTAAAACAAAGCACTGTTCCAGCAAGGCAGTATGCAATTTTTAATGCCCTACCTCCCTCTATCCCTCAACATCCCATAATTAGCCAGATCAGGAGGTACCACTATAATCTTTCCCTGTGTTGTATGCTGGGCTCCTGTTACTTAGTTACCAGTTGCCGTGGTTGCCTGGGCTGATCAGGTTTCCTTGGCAACCGTGCCCATCCCATTGTGTGCAATCCTGCCGTGGTATTCTCTGGGCCTGTCCCAAGGCTGCCCCCTCCCCCTCACACACACACACAGGCTTTCTGCATCCCAGGGGGGGGAGGGCAGGACATGAAAATTGTGTGCCCCCTCACCCACACAAACACACAGACATCTTCCCCTTGTGTTCCAGACCTGAGACCTTCTGAACACACAGAACCTTGATTCAGAAGCTTTGTGGATCTCTTTGCTCCAAAACAGAATAGTCGCCAACAGAAAATGACGCATGCAGTTCTAATCTTTTTTTAAATGTTTTAATTTGACTACTACGTTTTGGATGTGATTATTTGAAACCGGTTGCGTTTGTCTATGTACCAGAACCTGTCTTACGGAGCATTAGGGGTGTAAACAGGAGTCAGTGTGTGTGTGTGTGTATTTGTCTTAAATTAAATGCAATTATTAAGGAGGCTACAGAAACACCTGTTCTTGATTTCAGACAAACTGCATTTCCACCTGTTCACCACCGGAGGGCAGTGCTGTATACTGCATCCGCCACAGGTACGCTTAAACCAACAAGGGTCAGGATTTGGAATATATATGCTATTGTCTCGCAGTTTGGACAAAGAAAGAAGGTGGTTGATACAAAAATGTCCCCCCTATTTGACCTAAGCTGGTTTCCCATAGCAACAGTGGTGTATAGAGATTTGGGGTCCTTGTTATACAACAGCCTTGAGAAGGTCTTCATATAACAGGCAAATCAGTTACCATGATGGACGTGATCAAGGATTTAGTTTTATGTTCACAAAGTATTGTATAGAGTTTTATGTGAATAGAACATCTACACTTGTGTAGAAAGTCTTTTTCTCTGTGTCTGACTGAATGACGCTTCGACCCTGTTCCTGGAGTTCTAACCTTCCTGTTAAAAAAAAAAATCCAACCGCAGTTGTAACTAACCTGATTTAACGCATCAACCAGTTTATTATCAGAATCAGGTGTGCTAGAATAATGTGGCAAAAATCCCTAGGAAAGTGGCTCTCCAAGAACTGGAGGGAACACCTGGTCTTGATAATAAAGTATCTCAATCAGAAGTTTATAACAAGGTCGCTAGGGTCTGATTCAAGAGAGAAGATTGAAATCCAAGAGTGAAATATGGCAGTTTTGCAACGAGGACAAGGTCTGGGAACCGAGAGATTACGAGATTACCCAATACGAGCGCACCTTCACGCTCGTCCATCTCTGCTTTGGGTGTAAACACTTTCCTTTATCCAAACTGTCACAACCTGTTTGGATGTGTGTGTCGCACACTGCACTGAACGCTTAAACCACCATGTTGTTCCTCAGGCAGAAGCAGTTGGATCACAAGACTTTGGACCCAAACCACCTTCTGTGGACCAGCGCCTGGGTGACTGTTCCTGGTAGGGAGGTCGTCTGTAGGTGTGGAGCAGCGTCTATCGCGTGGGGGTGGATGTTCTACACACGGCAGCATAAGGCACATACACTGTGACGGCAGATGGCCAGGCTACGACCACATCCTCCAAGGTAACGGTCTGTTTGTGCTTTAGAGAACACACGCGTTGACGACACTATAACGGCACGCGCTCTGTCCTCCTGTGAATGGAAGGAGTGTCCCACAAGGGTTTTTGAACCTCTGGGATCTGCTCACTGTTATGAAAGAGGCCTCCATCTTTCCAGTCTTGGTTTTCTCCCCCTCTCCTGCCCTCCTGTTCATCCCTTCCAGCCAAGAGGGGTTGGAGAGAGGAGGAAAGACAGCAAGTATAGAACAGACAGGTGAGGAGGAGGAGGAGAAAGCAGAGGAGAAACGAGAGGGGAGGAGATGAGGGACGAGAAAAAACACAGGAAGACAGGAGAGGAGGTGGATAGACAAGAGAGGAGGAGGAGGAGAAACAGGAGTGGAGGAGGAGGAGGAGAGGAGGGAACAGGAAGATGAGAGGACGAGGAGGAGACAGAAGAGAAGGACACAGGAGAGGAGGACACGGGAGAGGAGGAGGACACAGTAGAGGAGGACATGGGAGAGGAGGAGGACACAGTAGAGGAGGAGGAGACAGGAGAGGAGAACGCGGGAGCGGAGGAGGACACAGTAGAGGAGGAGGAGACAGTAGAGGAGGACACGGGAGAGGAGGAGGACACAGTAGAGGAGGAGGAGACAGGAGAGGAGGACACGGGAGAGGAGGAGGACACAGTAGAGGAGGAGGAGACAGGAGAGGAGGAGGACACAGGAGAGGAGGAGGACACAGGAGAGGAGGAGGAGACAGGAGAGGAGGAGGACACAGGAGAGGAGAAGGACACAGGAGAGGAGATCATAAAAGAGACGATGTAACTGGATTCAATGTGCATCACCTAGGCTGAGTGTAATTCCTCCTGCAGCTACTCCCCCCACCCCCATCCACCAGCACTCGCCCAGAGTCACTCAGACTTACAAAGCACAGAATTAGACACACTCTCTCTCTAACACACATACTGCTGCGGCTGACAGGAAGGTGTGGATTATACTGTGACAGAGCTGACATGCCGGGGGGGTGGAACCTTGTTTCGGGGCTGGCTGTGCAGAGGGGGGGGGGGCGGAATTTCATGTGGCATTCTCTGATAGGGCATGATGAGAACACAGGACAGGGTGCCCTGTGCATGGATGATGTTCTCTGACATGTGCTGGTTGCGGGTGAGATGCTGCATTGAACATGGCCATTTTACGTGCGTGCGCATGTTCGAGTGAGCGTACGCCGTCCTGTATGTGTGCGTTTGGTGTGTGTGTGTGCTTAGCAGTAGGAAGATGTTAGTGGTGGAGCAGGTCAGAGTGTGGCCTTCACACAGCGCTGCAGGGGACAGGCCTCTGAACATAGTTCACCTCTCTCCCTCCCTTCCTCCCTCCCTCCCTCCTCTCCCCCCTCTTCTCCTCCACCCCTCTGTCTCCTTTATCTTCCCTCTCACCTTTCCTCCTCCTCACCCCCCACCCTCTCTCTCTTTTTTTCCCTCTTTTGGTCTTCCCTCCTTCTCTCTCCCCTTTCCTCTCCTTTCCCCTCCACTCCACTCCCCCAACCCACCCCACTATCCTCCCCCATTCCACCACCCTCTCCCCCTCCCACCCCCTCCTCCCTCTCTTCCTGTTCCCCATCGCCAAGGCAGCCATGTGAGCCCCCATCCCCACCCCTCTCTCCGGCCGGCCCTCCCCTCAGGAAACACAAGCCCCCACCCGCCCCCCCCCCCCCTTCTGAAAAGATGCAAATCCACAAGCGGCAGTGGGTGAGCCTGTGCCTGCCGGTCGCACTGGCATACTAGCACCCGCACACGCGTGGGGGTTTTCCTGGTGTGTGGTTGGTGTGGTGTCTGGTGTGTTGTTGGGGTGTCCCTGTGCGTGTTTGTGGGTGTGTGTGTGTGCATGTGTCAAAAGGGTATAAATATCTACCACAGGATACAGGGACAAGCAGTCAGGGACACACGACCTTCTGCTTGTTTTGTGTGATTATAAAATGCTTGCATGTGTGAAGGTGCGCGTGCATGTGAGTATAGACAAAGAGAACATTGACTTTGTGTTCTCTTTTTTTTCTCCGTTCCTTTCACCCTAACTCTTCTCTTCATATTTGCACGTAAAGATGCCGGGCTGTATTGAGTCCATTTGTCTCAGGCTGATGATGTCACAGTAACTTAGAATCTATTGACTGATATGACCTTTGACCCCAGCCAGCCCATCAGATCTGCTCTCAGGTCACGGCTGGTGTGTGCCTTCCATACAGCTGTCTTGAGAGGTGTGTGCGTACGGGTGTATTTTTGTGTCGTTTTTATGTTCGTGGTGTGGGCCTTGCAGAGCGGGGGTCGTTTCTACACCAGCTTTCACACTGTCAGCAAGCCCATTTAGCTATAATGACTAGACCCCCCCCAACACACACCCCTGTTAGGCTTTTATGAACTCCCCCCCCCACCCCCAGTCTCTGTGTATGTCTGTGTGTCAGAGACAGAGAGAGAGTATTAAGGGTCATGATTGCTCCTCCCTGCCCCACAGGGAGCTTTGTTTCAAGCTGATGGCATCATCATACTGCTGACCAGAAGACAGGTAGGAGCAAAGAGAGTTTAGAAATGAACGCAGTTCAAATGAAGAGCAGTTCATCAAATTCCTTTCAAAATTATATGGAAAAGGAAATCATTGTGGCACGATTCTTGAATTTGAATTTGAACTGATCAAAATGTGATTCGCATCTTTTACTGTCGATGAATTACCTATTGCAGTTCTTGTTCTGGAGGAACGTCACAATGTCATGGCTTCCATCTTAGATTTTAAAACGTCATCTGACCACTCACCCCTTCATCCAACCACTCTTGTCTTCACCATCCATCCTCTCACCCCTTCACCATCTAAGCACTCACCCCTTTACCATCTGTCCTCTCACTCCTATACCATCCAACCACTCACCCCTTCACCATCCATCCTATCACCCCTTCACCATGCAACCACTCATCCATTCACCATCCAGACTCTCACCCCTTCACCATCCAACAACTTACCCCTTCACCATCCACTCACCCCCTCACCATCCAGCCTCTCACCTCTTCACCATCCAACCACTCACCCCCTTCCCCATCCAATCACCCCTTCACCATCCATCCACTCACCCCTTCACCATCCACTTACCCCTTCACCATCCAACAACTCACCCCTTCACCATCCACTCACCCCTTCACCATCCAACCTCTCACCCCTTCACCATCTAACCACTCACCCCTTCACGATCTCCCTCCTGCATGATCTTGCTTAGCATTAATATCAAATAATAAAGGATTCATTTTGGGATGGCTTGGCAGATTCGTGAAGCTGTGTGTGTGTTTGTGTGAGTATGTGTGTGTGTCTGTGTGTGAGTGAGTGGGTGTGTCCATCTGTGAGTGTGTGTGCAGCATTTTGTTTAGCTTTCAGTGTAAGATAGATAGACGGTCGTTAAATAACCATTATGGTTCTTGTACAGGCCTTAGACCCAGGCATGATTAGACACACACACTGTTGTAGATCAGCTGAGGTACAGAATCACAGTATTATTGAGATCAGTTACTGTAGATATAGAAGGACAATGTTAAATACTAGGTAGGTATACAAACAGTGTTTCCAGGTCAGTTCCTGTAAGTACAATCCATTCATTCAACAAATGATTCTCTTCAAAGCAACATTAGAATAGCATGGATTTCATCCTGCAAGATATTGACGATGGTTAAATGCTCTATAAATAAGCTATTCTTCTCCTCGCCGTGGGCAGAGAAAGATTGTGGTATAGACCAGGCAGGTATAGAAAAACAGTGTTGAGGATCAGCTAGTCATAGAAACCGAGCCATACAGACAGACCAGCCTCTCTACTCCACTGGGCTGAAAGCCTCTCTGTCACGTGAGCTCAAGGTAAACACCTTAATAAACTAGGAGACAGCAGGTGCTGTCCCACACACCCAGCGACACTCAGACAAGCCTAAGAGGTGTGTTTAAAGGTAGAGACAGGTGGGCGAGCAGACGAGAAACCGGACGGTGTGCCACCCAGCAGCATTCAAACACAGCTGCCTCTGTCTCCGTCCCCTTCTCTCCCCCTGTGACGAAGCGTGTGTGTGTGTGTGTGTGTCCTGTAAACACGGGGTGTGTGGCTCGTGCTGTTTGTGTACGAGCGCGCCATGATAATCAGACATAATAGGAGCAGCATCTCCGCTCACTCTTCTGAATCCTGCATATCAATGCAAGCCTCCCTCTCCATCCCATTCCCTGTATGCTGGAATGCATGTGTGTGTGTGTCCTGTATGTGTGTGTGTGTCCTGTATGTGTGTGTGTGTGTCCTGTATGTATGTGTGTGTCCTGTATGTGTGTGTGTCCTGTATGTGTTTGTGCATAATTGTGTTTGTGTGAGTGTGTCCTGTATGTGTGTATGTGTCCTGTATGTGTGTGTGTCCTGTATATGTGTGTGTGCATAATTGTGTTTGTGTGAGTGTGTCCGCGTGTGACAATTTGCTTTGTTTGATGTTCGGTTCCACATGTGGTTGTGATATAAATGTGTGTGTTGGCACAGCATGCGTCTGTGGTTCTTGAGTCTGTGTGCGAGTGTATTTGTGTGTGTGTCCGAGGACCCCACGCCCAGACAGGATGGTGAGATGCAAGCTCTGTCCAGCATGCCCACTTACAGTCCCTCCAGCTGACTGCCGTCATGGCAACCATGAGCTCCAGCGAGGCGAGCGAACGAGCAAGCAAGGTCCTGTGTGTGTGTGTTTGTGTGTGTGTGTGTGTTTGTGTGTGTGTGTGTGTGGAGCTGGGAGCAGGACAGTCTCAGTAGGCAGGGCAAGGGGGCTGCATCAGCAGCCCAGGGCAGACATGAAGCAGTGTGTGTGTGGTGTGTGTGTGTGTGTTGTGGTGTGTGTGCGTGTGTGCGTGGGTGTGTGTGTGTGGTGTGTGTCGTGTGTTGAAGGCTTGTGGTTAGGGCTTGATTCTGCCCACCACTGAGTGAGGTCAGGGGGAAGAGAAATTCTTCCTGCTCATACAGGAGGAGTGGGGATCTGCCTCCTCTGCATGCATGTCAGCAGGAGTGTGGCTGTGCTTTTGCTAATGTGTGGATGTGCTCGTCAGTACGTGTGTGTCGGTGCGGCAGTACGTGTGTGTCGGTGCGGCAATATGTGTGTGTCGGTGCGGCAGGACGTGTGTGTCGGTACGGCTGTATGTGTGTGTTGGTGCGGTAGTATGTGTGTGTTGGTACGGCAGTATGTGTGTCGGTGCGGCAGTACGTGTGTGTCGGTGCGGCAATATGTGTGTGTCGGTGCGGCAGGACGTGTGCGTCGGTACGGCTGTATGTGTGTGTCGGTGCGGCAGTATGTGTGTGTCGGTGCGGCAATATGTGTGTGTCGGTGCGGCAGTATGTGTGTGTCGGTGCGGCAGTATGTGTGTGTTGGTGCGGCAGTACGTGTGTGTCAGTGAGGCAGTATGTGTGTGTCGGTGCGGCAGTATGTGTGTGTCGGTGCAGCAGTACGTGTGTGTCGGTGCGGCAGTACGTGTGTGTCGGTGAGGCAGTACGTGTGTGTCGGTGAGGCAGTACGTGTGTGTCGGTGAGGCAGTACGTGTGTGTCGGTGCGGCAGTATGTGTGTGTCGGTGCGGCAGTATGTGTGTGTCGGTGCGGCAGTATGTGTGTGTCGGTGCGGCAGTATGTGTGTGTTGGTGCGGCATGCATGTAGATGTTGATTTGGTTCCACATGAGTGTCCTAGCCGAATAGATGTGTGTGTGCGTTCACATGTTTGTGTGCGTGACATGTTACACACGTCTCTGTGTGCATGTGTGTTGACGTACGCCTGTGTTTATGTGTGTGTGGTTTGGGGGTCCAGCGTGTGTCACTGTGGGGTTGTGTTGTTCCTGTTCTGAAGCAGGTCAGAGCAGGCAGAAGATGCTCCAGGCTCCTTCCTCTCTGCAGACGTCCAGGCAGGCTAGGGAATGTGGGCGCTCAGACTCTCCCCTGCTCACCACCTCCAGACCACACCACGCTTTCACACCACAGGTTCAACCCATTCACAACCACATCAAGGCTCCACAGAACAGCCTCCTGGATTCTTCGGATATACTGTTAGACCCCTGTGAGTCTCATAGAAACCCTCGGGTCGAATCTTGTTAGTCATTCGTTTTTTACAGCAGCCCTTTTAATTTTTTTTACAAACGTTTTTAGGGAGGGGGGAGGGAGAGATGTGCTGTTGGTTGTTATCGTGACAAAACAACACACCTCAGACGACTAACTACAGACACAAAACGCTCAGATAACAAACTACACACAACTACACAACTCAGGTGACAAAGTACACACAACTCAGGGGACAAACTACACACAACTCAGGGGACAAACTACACACAACTCAGGGGACAAACTATACACAACAACAAACCTCAGGGGACAAAGTACACACAACACCACACCTAGCCATCCGTCCATCCCATAGTCCCAGCAGGTTATCACACTGTTAGTGTCCCTGTTTGTACACAGATATGAAGAGAAGGGGAATGCAGCTCTCAGATTCAACAGCACGAAGACACCTGAACTCTGAACACCTCAGCCCAACCCAGCGGGAGGGGTAGACCACCACCGAGGGTTGGGGGGAGGTGCGGGGGGGTTTGGGAGGTTGGTTTTAGGGAACTGCCCCCACCGTGACCAACATCCGAGATGATTTCAACAGAGAAGGGCGTGTGCGTGGCTTCACAGAGAAGGGAATGAGCCTGCAGCCGTGCTGAGCCCAGAGGCTGTGGTAGATCATCCTGCTCCTGCTGAGCAGAAAGGGGAGGGGGGGAGGGATGTGAGGGAGGGGGGAGAGATGTGAGGGAGGGATGTGAGGGAGGGAGGGAGGGGAGGGGAGGGAGGGTTTTGTAACACGCTTTCACTTCCCATCCCAGCCGGCTATTTTCAGCACCTCTCCTCCTCTCTCCTCTCCAGCCCTCCCGTCCCCTACAGGCAGAGCCTCGTGGATCCCAGCCTGCACCAGAGAACCCCAAGCTGCATTGAGGAGGGCTTTTTTCACTGAACAGCCTGGAGGGTTGAGGTTACTGGGTGACAATGACGAGTCTTCACTGTTCAGAGTTCCGTTGGCGGTAGAAACCGTGTTCGGTGTTCATAGTGCTGGGGAGGATGCGTTGCAGTATTAGGCATGTGTCAGAGAGGAGGCCACTGCATGTCGGGTGTTGCGCGTGCAGCACAGGAAGTTGCGGTGGTCTTGTTTTCAGACCTGTGGGCTGAACAGGTGTCACCTCATCCGTTAAGAGCAAAGCTACCACTGTGGTGTCCAACAAGACAACTGAAGCAACAAGTAGCCCCACACACAGTCAGCCCACAGAGTCTATATAGCAGGCTGTATGACAGGCTGGTGAGTGTACGTCCTATTGCAGGATCAGATATTGAATGCTGAACAGCTACAGAACACATTCAGGGAAGTTAACAGCTCTGATGTCGTTTCAACACAGCTCAGTTTTGTCGCAGATTAGCTTTTAAAAGGAACTCCTGATCTCTGCTACTGATTAGTCCAGTGATTAGCTGTCTGATACCCTGCCGAGAATCAAAAGCCAAGAGAAAGTGAGCAGAACTCAAACGGTGAGAGGAGAGGTTAGAAAGTGAGTAGATCTCCAATGGTGAGAGGAGAGGTTAGAAAGTGAGCAGAACTCCAATGGTGAGAGGAGAGGTTAGAAAGTGAGTAGATCTCTAACAGTGAGAGAAGAGGTTAGAAAGTGAGTAGATCTCCAATGGTGAGAGGAGAGATTAGAAAGTGAGGGGCCAGAGCCAAAGAGCTGCCTTCTCTTTCCCTGTTCGATTAGAGACCATGTGACCTGTGGGTCACCCACGTATCCGTGCAGACCAGTTACCAGTCTCGTTTGTCTGTCTGTCTGTCTGTCTGTCTGTCTGTCTGTCTGTCTTTCTGCACATATTCAAGGTTACTATGCCTCTGACTTGCTGCAGTTTTTGCAATAGATGCAGTGTTTTCTCCCTTGCTGGCCTGGCCTGATGTATTTCAGCAGGGGTAACAAGGGAGGATGGGGGAGGAGGCCGTTGGGGGGGGGGGGTTGGGTCAATAGCTCCAGGTCATAAAAACTCATTGATCCAGTTTATATGAGGGCTGTTTTGTGATTGGCTCATAATGGAATCTCATACTCAATTTATTGGGTTTCTAAAATAAACAATTTGTTTTAATCCATGGATGGGCAATGGGCTCATCATCAAAATCAATAACTGTGTATTTAAATGTATCAGTTATGGCTGTTTTGGCACGTTCAGACTGCAGCCCTGAGTTCGATAACAATGTAAACTAAAATAACGAAGCTTGTAAACACTTTGGTCTGCCAAGACAAGATCAGCCTGCTCCTCACGAGCGTTCACATACAGCTTCCGTATTTTGTTGTGAGCAGTTGTGTTTTTATCTGCATGTGTGTTTGCCCTATTTATATTCTTAGACGACTCTAAGAATATAAATGAACGTATATGTACCAGTGCGAACAAAAAGCGAACTGCCTGTCGAGAGCAACAACGCAGTTAAACTGATGTTAACAGTAATCTATAATTTTTATATAGGCATGATTCACAAATTAGCGTTCAACGAGGCAAAAACACCACATTCATCAGAAAACAGCAGAGCAAATATCATTATAAGCATCACACGGGATGGATCGTTATTGTTAGTGTTTAAGATTAATCTGGTCAACATGATTAAAAAAACGGTGATTATAGACCTGAAGTCTGTTGCTCCACGCGCACGCTTGGGACAGTCGCTCAGTCCCGCTTTGTATACGTTGAGGTTCTAGCACGAGACTTCCTGGATTTTAGCGAGCAGCTGCGCGCACCCTACAGTCCCGTCGACACTGACGGGTCAGTGTGTGTAGTAGAATATGTGCTGCATGATATCACAAGCGTATCGGTGTGTTTGTACTTGCTGGGTTCTGGTTGCATATACATAGTCTGCAATCTGTGCGCTTTGGTTAGTGAGAAAACGGTTTGGGACAAGCGGCGTCGGTCCGATTCAAACAGGTGGGGAGAAAGACAAGACAATCCATTGCACGTTGAGTTTGTAGGAGGGGACCACTTAGCTATCGCTTTATCAGATATGGACCATTTCTAACCTGTGGCCAAATGAGTAATTCCTTAACCACGTGAAAATTGTACGGTTACGTTCAAGCTGGTGTCATACAGCACGTATGTCTACAAAATAAGCGTTGAAACCGCACACATGCAGGTGGGTGAGACTCGTTTTGTAGGACAGCCCCTCTCAGTTCCCCAGCGGAGGACAGAAGCCACTGACAGTCGTTACAACCCTCTGGGACGGGACGAGAACAGTCTCTCAGCTAACAGGTGTGAGAGCCAGCCAATCTAGCCTGCCACTGCCGGAGACCATTGTTCAAGGAAACATCAATTTCCCTGATCTCCTTCAGTGCGAGAGAGGGTTATTTAAACGGTCATATTAAACCAATTTAACGAAGCCTCGTTAAATACTGTAGCTTAGTGAAAAAAATTGTGTTTGGAGGTTTTCTGAAACCTCGTTTCTACAGAAAGAGATACGGGACGTCGGGAGAGGCGCTCCACCATCATGTCAACGAGAAAACCCAGCGTGGATTTGACCAGGCGAAGCCGAAGCCCAGAGTCCGAGACAGGAGAGATGTTCGGTGAATTTCAGGACTGGTGTCTTCGCACTTACGGTGACTCCGGTAAAACAAAGACGGTGACCCGACGTAAATATAACAAAATCCTCCAGACCCTTCTGCACGGTGAGGACTCGGAAGGCGGTGGCGTTTTTATCGAGAGCAACCACATCAACGCCAAATTCAAATTCTGGGTCAAGTCGAAAGGGTTTCAGGTGAGGAGCCTGGAGGGTGAGTTGAACAAGAACGGATCGCCCGACAGACCAGTGCTCTACGTCCCAATCAAGGCAACGGTTAGTGTGAGTGTTCCTCTTTCAATACTATAGTTGACTATTATGAGTGTTCGCTTTTGAGCGCGCCATCAATAGTCTTAGTATTTGCTTATGTAAATATATATGTGTGTGTGTGTGTGTGTGTGCGCGCGGGCGCGCGTGCAACCGTTTTGCGGCTGGTAACTTTCATAGAACATTTGGACCACCAAATGAGGTAACATCTTTACCTCAGAAGCACCTGCACCGTGCGCTCCCTATAGTCACTTCCCAGCTTGAGAACGGATCTCGTGCCAGCTACCGTGGTCGCGTGTGTGTGTTGGTTTGTGTGTGTTTGCCCGCGTGTCGACATGGGCATGCCATCCTGACGTGATCAGGACTTGATAACGTGTGATGCTTGTCATCATGGCTCTCCAGAGGAAGGGAAAGGTCTGTCTTACGAGCCCTCTCACACTGTCTGGCGCGTGGTCCGTGCGCGCGCTTCCCTTCCCCTTCTCTTTTCTTGCATATGGGGCAGAAGAGGACATTGTTCCCAATCAGTTTGTGAAGTCTCAATATATTTGATATGTATATTTCATAAAATTCTATACGAAATTAGATCATGCACAAAGCAAGTACCAAATATGGATGTTTGGTTCTCCTGAATAAATGGCATGGGTGAGATGGCTAGTTGACAAGATGAAGATAGCTGGCCTACAATGCTTTTTTACTATTTTCTTTGACCTATCATAGTCTCTTTACTATAAGTATTTAGCTTCATGTATTGCAGTAAACTGAAGGCTCTTAAAAGCTCTTCATTGTTGTAAACTAAAGGCAGGGGTCTTTGAACAGACCGACAAGTTGTTATGATTTAGAGCCATATTTTACTATGAGTTATCTCTGTTTGCATTTGAGTTTATTGGTTGAAATTATTAATAGGCTAGAAAACTGGGGTGGTATACCCACTAGCTACACTTGCCGTCATTAGCACCTGTTGGGTACCTGGCTGGCTGCCTGCATGGCCGCCTGGCTGGCTACCTTGGCTGGCTGATCACAGGCTACCTTGATAGTCGGAAAATGAAGTTGGCTGAAATTAAGCTTTTGACTCACAAACCAACCATCTGTCCTAGACTAACATCTATTCTGGAACTCTCACTTGCTTTCCTTTTTCCCTCCTTTCCACCCTTTCACCATTCCTTCTTTCTTGTCTCTGTCTTCGTCTCTCTATGCCTACGCTACAACCTTCATCTCTGCCCCTCCCCCTCCCCAGTGAAATATTGTGGGCGTTGTAGGTGTGTGTGATGATATGACCTTTTGCAACCTTTCACACAGGAAGGAAACCTAATGTGTTGAGCTTGAGGATAAAGAAGAGAGTGGAGAAAGTGATGGAGCACTGAAGTCATGCAGGAAACTGGAAAGGCAGAGTCAGGAGAGGCAGAGGCAGGAGAGGGACAGTCAGAGTCAGGAGAGTCAGAGTCAGGAGAGGCAGAGGCAGGAGAGGGACAGTCAGAGTCAGGAGAGTCAGAGTCAGGAGAGGCAGAGGCAGGAGAGTCAGAGTCAGGAGAGTCAGGAGAGGCAGAGTCAGGAGAGTCAGAGTCAGGAGAGGCAGAGGCAGGAGAGGCAGAGGCAGGAGAGGCAGAAGAGTCAGAGGCAGGAGAGGCAGAGTCAGGAGAGGCAGAGGCAGGAGAGGGACACGCAGAAGAGGGAGAGTCAGGAGAGGGAGAGACCGAGTCAGGAAAGGCAGGGGTCAGGAGAGTCAGAGGCAAGAGAGTCAGGATAGGGAGTGGCAGAGTCAGGAGTGGCAGAGTCAGGAGAGGCAGAGTCAGAGGCAGGAGAGTCAGAGGCAGGAGAGGGAGTTAAGACAGAGAGAGACACATATCTGATTGTGTGAGTCCAAATGTGGGCCAGAGAAGAGATGCAGGGATAGGGAGGTTGGGGGAGTGTGGAAATAGTTACTAGACTAGAGACCGAGTGAAAAAAAGTGAAAAAGGGAAATGTATAGCTGAAGATAGTCACAGAATGTAGAAACAGAGAGGGGGGATGTGGGGTGTGTGTGCGTGTGTGTGTGCGCGTGCTCGCATGTTTGTGTGCTGAAGGAGGAAACAGCTTGTCCATCACATGGAGTTGACACCAGCCTCTCTCGACTGGGGGTCCTATAATTAGCCTTGTCCTAACGTCTCTTTCTCTCTCACTGTCCCCCTTTCTTTCTTTCTTTCTTTCTTTCTTTCTTTCTTTCTTGAGGTTCTTTCTCTCACTCTCTCCCTCTCTATCTCTTGCTCCCTCTCTCTCTCTCCCTCTCTCTTGCTGCCTCTCTCTCGTTGACGTTCTCTCTCCCTCTCTCTCTCTCCCTCTCTCTCTCGCTTCCTCCCCCTTCTCTCGCCCTCCCTCTCTCGCCCTCTCTCTCGCTCCCTCTCTCTCTCGCTCCCTCTCTCTCTCGCTCCTTCTCTCTAGGTCCCTCTCTCTCTCTGGCCTTTTTGTCTCTTGCCCCCCTTGTCCTTCCCCTCTCTCCTGCTGCTGTGCCGAGAGCTCTGACAGCAGCTTGATCAACTGTTGCTGCTCTGTGGTCATGTCCCGCTCGCAAAGCTGTCACACACTGACCACACGCCACAACTCTGTACAGGGGCAGGAGGGGAGGGAAAACGGGAATAGGGAAACTGTATGTGTGTGTGTGTGTGTGTCTGTGTGTGTGTGTGTGTTTGTGTGTGTGTGTGTGTGTGTGTGTTGGTCGTGTGTGTGTGTGGTGGTGTGTGTGTGTGTGGTGTGTCTGTGTGTGTGGTTTGTGTGTGTGGACAGAGCAGGCAGGACAGGGTAGAACAAAGCAGAACAGACACAGGCCCTCACAGCAGCAGTGACATGCTGATGGCTGGGGGTTAACAGTGGCCTGGGGAGGGATGGTAATTGGGCCGTAGTCCACTATCAGGCCCTGAGATCTTTCTAACCCCGCTGGGACCCTTATCCCTCACACGGGTAATACTCTCAATTGGCAGGCAGTTGGTTGGCTGTGTGTGTGTGTGTGTGTGTGTGTGGTGGCGTGGTGGGTGGCTGGTGAGGGTGGTTCAGGAAGACTGGGTGAGGGTGAAACATGGGTACCTGTTCACACCTAAAATCACCCTTACCTCCTGGAAGAAGGCTTTTCTGGGAGACGAGAGTGTTTTATAGAAGAGGGAGAGTTTAGATATTGAGTAGCAGTGGGGTGCTGAGGGGGTATGGGCCGTGGAGGTTGGTTGGGGGGGGGTGGTGTGGGTGGGGGTGGAGGTAAAGAGATGCCTGTAGGATTCCCTCATTCTGTCAGCTGTTGTGAGCCTGCAGGTTAGGTGCTTGGTATTGATTTGTTTGTCATTTGTGTGTGTGTCTGTGTGTATGTTTGCACACATATTTTCTCTCTTGCTCTCCCCTTCCCTGGAGCCCCCTTCTTATCTCTCTCTCTCGCACACAGGCATACACACACATAGACACACACACATACACAGACATACACACACATAGACACACACACATACACAGACATACACAGACATACACATACATAGACACATACACACAAACACACATACACATACATAGACATACACTGACATACAGATACACAGACATAGACACACACACACACACACACACAGATGTACAACACAGACATACACACACAGACATATACACACACGGACATACACACACAGACACACACACAGAGACACACACACCTCCTTCCCAAAGTCAGTCCTTTGTGGTGTGGTGGAGCCACCAGTATCAGTTCTCGCTAGAGTTGCATAATTCTGGAAATTCTTGAAGGTACAAAATGTTCATGAGAATGAATAGGAATAAACTTGAAGTGTGCAAACTTACAAAGTAGCTTAACCAGAAAATGAAGTTTTAAGGAAAAAATTTTTTTTTTTAGCTTTACCCTTGTTAAATCATTTAAAAGTCATGCAAATGTAATTTAATTTCTGCCCTGTGTATTGAGGCCACACCCCCTGCACGACACTGTGCATTGCGGCCACACCCCCTGCATGACACTGTGCATTGAGGCCACACCCCCTGCATGACACTGTGCATTGAGGCCACACACCCTGCATGACACTGTCTATTGAGGCCACCCCCCCTGCATGACACTGTGCATTGAGGCCACACACCCTTCATGACACTGTGCATCGAGGCCACACCCCCTGCATGACCCTGTCTTCTGAGGCCACACCCCCTGCATGACACTGTGCATTGAGGCCACACCCCCCTCAATGCACACATACACAGATAAGTTCCTGAATCTGAATCCTTCAACAGCAGGACTGTTGAAGCCACACTACTGCATTTGAGCCCAAGAACTATATCCTATCAAGCTGTTATTTCCAAGAATGTAGTATGAGCGATAAGCAACTAAAGTTACACTCACAAGTATTAGTTTGCATGCATGTCTAATTACAACCAAACAGAATGTTTATCTATGATTTTGCTTATAAAATGATTTGTATACATTTCCTCACATTTCCAGTTAATTCCCTTTAATTCATGTAAATTCCTTTGCTGACTTCAACAACACTATTTCCAAAATTCCCCATCTTAACTTCCCATGGAAGGCTTCCGGAAATGTTCTGTCCCTTTCCAAACCTAGCTGTCATAGTGGTCTGTGACCCCCCCCTGGCCTTCCGGAGTGTGTGTGCATGCAGACTCGTGGGGTACGTGTGTGTATTTGTGTCTGTGTGTCTGTGTGTGTAGACATTGGCACAAATGGATTGTTGAAAGCAGAGAGAGCTGCTATCAGAGAGGTGGTTCAGGATCTGCCTGTGTCTGTCTGTGTCTGTCTGTGTCTGTGTGTCTGTCTGCCTGTGTGTCTGTGTGTGTATGTGTATGTGTCTGTCTGTCTGTCTGTCTGTCTCTCTCTGTATGTCTCTCTGTCTCTTTGTCTCTCTCTCTGTCTCTCTCTCTCTCTCTCTGTCTCTCTGTCTCTCTCTTGCTCTCATTAACACTGTTGGAGCAGCCCACTGAGAGAGGTGCGTTAGGGTGGGAATGCGTGTGCTTGCAGGTGCCTGTGTGTTTGTGTTGAGACATGACTTCATCTTACCTGTGTATACGCCAGGCATGGCGTTGTCTTGGTGACGAGAATAAGATGCTTTTTCTCTACTGTACCTGTTCAGCACCGATGAAGTCTTTCTCATCTCAGTTGTGGCCTCCTGTCACATGTGTGTTTGTCATACGCCAGGTGTTAAAGAAGAACAGATTGTTCTGGAAACAAACCTACTCTTTCTTTGTATTTCACACATTTAAAAACACTGGAATGAATTGATAGGTCATTAAGAACATGTTTTCCTCCTTCAGCATCAATTTAGGATAATTTCTGCTTGTCTAATTTACTTTCTTTAGAATATCTGATTACCACTGATTCATGAGCATGAACTGAACATACACACTTCAATTCTAGCCACACACGCATTCTTTTCATTGAATTTTGTCAAAGTGTATTGTGTTGTGGAAAGAAATCTTCAGGTCTTAACTTTTCTTTGTTGCAACAAATTGAGCCTCCTACAGGCAGCCTAATAACAACTTGACAGAACACACACACACACACACACTCAAAAACACACACACTCAAACACACGTACACACACTCAAACACACATTCGCACACTCACTCTCACAAGCGCACAAATTGACCACTTTCAGTTCCCTGTGTGGCTGCTGCTGGCCTCTGGTGTGTAGGGGCCAGGAGCTGGGTTAAGCTGTCCTTACAATACACACTCCAATCAAGACCAACAACAATACCTAAGCCCCAAGCCAAGTGCCATGTGCCCAGATCTATAGTTTACTGTTTCACGCAATCACCTTCTGTCAAAGACAACCAATGATCAGCATAACGATTCTCATCATCCCCATCACCCAAAATTTGTGTTGTCGTCATCATGACTGCGTGTGTCTGTGGTTGTGTCTGTGGGTGTGCCTGTAGCTGTGTCTGTGGGTGTGTGTTCATCATTCATTGTGGGGGAGTAATGGTGGGTCTGCCAGCTGCTAGTTTGCTACATCTTGGACACAAAGTGGCTGGCTGTTGAGACACAGAGACACACACTGCTCTGCTCTGCTCTGCTCTGCTCTGCTCTGCTCCACTCACCTCCCCCCTGGCATTCTCCCAGTTGCCATGGTGAACTGTTTCCTTGATCCTTAATGGATGAGAAATTAACACTATTTTTAATTGGATGTGGGTTCTTCATTTGGACGATCCTGTCCCCCTCCTCCCCCAATCCTCTCACCCCCCTCCCTCCCTTTTCTTTCTGAATGTCCCAAGACAGGTGTCTCAAATAAGACTGGGAACATTTTTTACGCCAAACACATACAGCCCTTCTCCCAGCACCTCTCTCAGGAGAAGATGCTGCTCGGGGCAAGATTTCCAGTCTTCCTGTCTCATCCAGATACTATCCTCTCTCCTCCCTCTCCCTTCCTCTCTCTCTCTCTCCTCTCCTCTCCTCTCCTCTCCCCTCTCTCCTGTCCTCTCTCTTCTCTCTCTCCCTAGGCCCTGTCCTCTTTCCTGTCTCCTGTCATCTCTCCCTTCCTCTCTCCTCTCCTGTCTCCTGTCTTCTCTCTCCTCTCTCCTCTCCTGTCTCCTGTCCTTTCTCTCCTCTCTCCTCTCCTGTCTCCTGTCCTCTCTCTCCTCTCTCCTCTCCTGTCTCCTGTCCACTCTCTCCTCTCCTGTCTCCTCTCTCCTCTCCTGTCTCCTCTCTCCTCTCCTGTCTCCCCTCTCCTCTCCTGTCTCCTGTCCGCTCTCTCCTCTCCTCTCTTCTTTCCTGTCCCCTGTTCTCTCTCTTCTCTCTCCTGTCCTCTCTTCTCTCTCCCTATGTCTTCTCTCTCCTCTCCACTTTCCTCTCCCTCTCCACTTTCCTCTCCCTCTCCTCCCACCTGTGTCGTTTCTCCCCTGTCCTCTTCTCTCCCCCCAGTCCCCCTGCTTGGTCCCCTGTCCCATATTCACACCTAACCTCCCTCACCCATATTCGTTCTCCCTTCCCCCCTCCTTCTCTTCCTCATTGCTCCCCCTCTGTGCCCCTGCTGCCAACACTACAGGATAATTAGCTCAGCCAGCAAGCTCTCACTGGGTCCTGGGACTGTCTGCATTCCTGCCTGTCTGCATCTCTGCCTGTCTGGATCTCTGCCTGTCTGTCTGCTTGTCTGCATCTCCATCTATCTATGTATCTATATATCTGTCTGCCTGCCTGCCTGCCTGCTTGCTCGTCTGCAGAGCTGTTTATCTGGGACAGTGGTTGATCAGTAGGGGGGCCTCTTCCCTCCCCCGGATGTAAGAGTGTGAGGGAGAGAGAGAGAGAGAGTGAGGGAGAGAGAGTGTGAGAGAGAGAGAGATTGTGAGAGAGTGAAGGAGAGAGAGAGTGTGAAAGAGAGAATAACGACGACAGAGAACGAAAAAGGATAGAAGGGCACAAAGAATGCTGAAGCAGAGAGAGGACAGCGGGGCCCAGAAGAGTGCTGTGGTGGCTGTGAGGGGTTGTGTGTGTGTGTGTGTATGGAGTTATGCTGTGTGGTATGCTATGTCTGTGTGTGCGTGTGTGTGTGGTGAAGTGATCTTGTGTGTGAGTGGCCATGTCTTTCTAGGGTTCATAGTGCTAGTGCAGCGTAGTGTCTCTGTGGCGTGTGTTTATTAGCAGCTATATCTTTGATGTTACCACCCCAGCTGTGTATCTGACGGCTTTGTTCCTGTGTGTGTCCCATGTGTTTGTAGTTGTCCTTTGTGTGTGTGTGTGTGTGTACGTGTGTGTGTGTGTGTGTACGTGTGTGTGTGTGGACAGGCTGCCGGTTGGCTGGGTCTGTCTCTCCAGCAGGCCTGCTCTGTCTGCAGGGTCTGAGTGTGCACTCAGCGCTGCTCTCCTCCTCCTCCATCATCCCTCCATCATCCCTCCATCATCCCTCTATCCCTCCATTCCAAGCCGCCCACCGGAGGAGGGTGGGGGCGAGCTGGCAGGGTGAGGGGCTGCCTCCCGCTTACTGAATCGACCCCTGGAGTCTCTTAGCAACAGGGTTGTTTGGAGCGGGACGGGGGAGTGGCAGAGAAAGAGAGAGAGAGAGAGTAAGAGAGAGATAGAGAGAGAGAGTAGGAGAGAGAGAGTAAGAGAGAGAGAGGGGAAGAGAGAGAGTAAGAGAGAGAGAGAGGGGAAGAGAGAGAGAAAGAGACAGAAGGATGGGGAGAAGGGAAATGAAAGAGCGGCACAATCACGGACAGAAAGGCGGAGAGAGGGAGAAGGGAATGGAGAGGGATTGCAGGATGGGACTAGAGAGGGAGAGAGGAGAGGAAGGCTGCAATTATTTCTTGCTGCTGGAGATAGGGGTGGTGGGGGTGTGGAGAATGGGGGGGGAGGAGGAGAGAGAGAGAAACAGAACGAGGATGGGGGGATGCTGGAATGGAGAAAAAAACAGAGAAGGAGAATGACAAAGGTGGGAGGGCTGGGCACGAAGACGAAAAAATGGAGAAATTGCCATTTAAATTGTGAGAAAAGCAAGATGCAAATAGTGAAGCGGTGCAAATTCCCTTTGACTGGTTGAGTCTGGTTATGATGAAGCTGAAACCTGCTCCAAACTTGTTTAGTCCTTCTTTACCTCCGCCTTGTCCTTTCTGTGTCCCTTTATCTTTCCGGCCCTGGCTGACTCTGACAATGCCCTCTCATGCCTGGACACTATCTGCATCTGTGTGCGTGTGCGTGTATGTGTGTGTGTGCATGTGTGTGTGTGTGTGTGTGTATCTGTTCACCCATGTGGGCATGCAGTTGCTTTTTCCTCTCTGTCTCTTTCTCATTGTTTCTCCATCTCTATTCCCCTTCTTTCTTTCTATCTCTTTCTATCTATCTCTTTCTATCTTCCTATATCTCTCTCATTGATGTGACTTTGAAACCTTCCCTGTGTACACATGGACGGGATATATGCCTGTGTGTGTTTTTGTCTTTGTGTGTGTGTGTTTGTGTTTGTGTGGGACGTTGGCTGTCCTGTCTGCTGTGCCTTAAGGTGCCAACCCCCTCCCCCATGTGAGCTTCATGGCCCACATAGCTGTGTGTGTGTGTGTGTGTGTGTGAGGTCTTCTGCTGTCACACACTATCGTCCCAGGCCAGTGATGTGCCCTACAACCATAAGGATGTAGGGGGATGGGGCCGGGGGTTGACATGTGTGTGTGCATGTTTGCATATGAGTTTGTATGTGCATGCTTATGTGTTCATGTGGGTGGTGTGTGTGTGTGTGTGTGTGTGTGTGTGGGGGTGTGTGCGCGTGCTGGATGTGTGTATGCATGCATTCTTATCATAGGGAGACCACATGTGTCCAGGCTCAGTTCTAAAGATGGGTCCAGGGGCTCTGGGGGTCCAGGGGGCCCCAGTAGGTCTTCATCATCTTCATCATCCATGTCCGACTGTAATGGAAGGCTGTAGCCTGCAGACAGAACAAGACACCCCTCCAGAACTCACGCGTGAGCATGCTGCCATGGCAACCCTCATTACCGGCCACTCCGTGTGTGTGTGTGTGTGTGTGTGGGGGGGGGGGGGGGCGTGGGGAGCAATGGTGTGTGTGTTTGTGACAGAGAGAGGAAGAGAGAGAGAGAGGAAAAGAGAGAGGGAGAGTGGCACAGAGGGAGAGAGGGAGAAAGGGAGAGAGAGAGAGGGAGGGAGGGAGAGTGGTAAAGGGAGGGAGAGAGTAAATTGGGCTAGAGTGGGAAGGAAGGGATGAAACAGCAGGTGAAGAGAGGAAGAGGTAGAGTACAGTAGCCTGGGGAATGGGACAAGGTGTGTGTATGTGTGTGTATGTGTGTGTGTGTGTGTGCATGTGTGTGTGTGTGTTGGGGCAAATGATTAGAACATTGACTGTACTTTAGCTGCTCTGTCTGGTAAAGGGCGCCCTGGGACCAACGTTTAAGAGTAATGAGAATGGAAATACACCGAGTCTCACAACCCACACACTGACACACACACTGACACACACACTGACACACACACACTGACACACACACCTACACACACACCTCACTGACACTTACACTGACACACACACCTACACTGACACACACACCTACACTGACACACACAGTGACACTATCCCCCCACACACACACCCACACGGACACACACACTGACACTACCCCCCCGACACACACCTACACTGACACACACACTGACACTACACCTCCCCACACACACAAACCTACACTGACACACACACTGTCATACACAAACACACTGACACACACACACTGACACAAATACATTAACACACTCACCTTACCCTCCTACACACACACACCTAGACTGACACACACCCTCACACCACCACACACACACTGACACACACACAGTAACATGCATACATACATACTGGTACACTCACACACCGATACACACACCCACACACATGCCGAGACACACACACCTCATCTCCCCTATGTTCACCTGTCACATTAGGTCCCACACTAAACCAAGCAGACAGGGACACACCCAGCACACAGGAACACACACACACTCCTCTGTCACACACACACTCCTCTCTCTCACACACACACTCCTCTGTCACACACACACACTCCTCTCTCACACACACACACTCCTCTTTCACACACACACACTCCTCTCTCACACACACACACACTCCTCTCTCACACACACACACTCCTCTCTCGCACACACACACTCCTCTCTCACACACACACACTCCTCTCTCACACACACACACTCCTCTCTCGCACAGACACTCCTCTCTCTCTCGCACACACACTCCTCTCTCTCGCACACACACTCCTCTCTCTCAGCAGAACTTGAGGGTGGAGGCAGCAGGATGTGAGGGTGGAGGCAGCAGGATGTGAGGGTGGAGGCAGCAGAACTTGAGGGTGGAGGCAGCAGGATGTGAGGGTGGAGGCAGCAGGATGTGAGGGTGGAGGCAGCAGAACGTGAGGGTGGAGGCAGCAGGATGTGAGGGTGGAGGCAGCAGGATGTGAGAGTGGAGGCAGCAGAACTTGAGGGTGGAGGCAGCAGGATGTGAGGGTGGAGGCAGCAGGATGTGAGGGTGAAGGCAGCAGAACTTGAGGTTGGAGGCAGCAGGATGTGAGGGTGGAGGCAGCAGGATGTGAGGAGAACAGGAGGATTAGAGGAGAACGGCAGAAGAGTGAGAGACAGGAGAGGTGGAGGAAGGCAGAGGAGCAGAACATTCAGAGCGTAGGAATCCTGACAAAGGCAGCTGCAGAGAGGGTAAACTAATGAGGAACGAGGCAGAGCTGCTGGTGTGGGTGTGTGTGTGTGGGGGGGGTGTGTGTGGGGTGTGTGTGGTCTGCCTATGTAAATCTGGCCAGAGCCCTCTCCGTGGTTCTTGTTGTGGTAATTCTAGTTCTGCTAGGTGCTGCCTGGTGTCATGTGACCTGCTGGCCCGCACACCTGCCCGCGAGGTTGCTCAGACTTGCCGTTGCCATGACAGCCAGCATGGCCTTATGGTGCAGTGTGGTTTGGAGCAGAGGGCTGTTGGTTTTCTCTCTGGTTTTCTCTGGGACCTGTGTGTGTCTGTGTCTGTGTCTGTGTCTGTGTCTGTGTGTGTGTGTGTGTGTGTGTGTGTGTGTGTGTGTGTGTGTGTGTGTGTGTGTGTGTGTGTGTGTGTGTGTGTAAGAGAGAGTATGTGTTTATGCAAAATATGTAACTATGAAAAATGTTCACCTAATTCACCCTGGTGTGTTGTTTTGGTTGTACTTGGTCAGCTGTGTTCTCGGGTATCCGTCCATCCCAGCTGCTGGTAGGATCTGCCCTGCTAGCCCTGGTAGAGCTGCTAGCCCAGGTAGAGTTTCTAGCCCTGCTAGTCCAGGTAGAGCTGCTAACCCTGCTAACCCTGCTAGCCCAGGTGGAGCTGCTAACCCTGCTAACTCTGCTAGCCCACCTGGAGCTGCTAGCCCTGCTAACTCTGCTAGCCCACGTGGAGCTGCTAGCCCTGCTAACTCTGCTAGCCCACGTGGAGCTGCTAACCCTGCTATCTCTGCTAGCCCATCTGGAGCTGCTAGCCCTGCTAACTCTGCTAGCCCATGTGGAGCTGCTAGGCCTGCTAACCCTGCTAGTCCACGTGGAGCTGCTAGCCCTGCTTGCCCTGGTGGAGCTGCTAGCCCTGATAAGTCTGCCAGCCCTGGTGGAGCTGCTAGCCCTGCTAGCCCTGGTGGAGCTGCTAGTCCTGGTGGAGCTGCTAGTCCTGATAACCTTGCTAGCCCTGGTGGAGCTGGTAGTCCTGATAACCTTGCTACCCTGGTGGAGCTGCTACTCTTGCTAACCCTGCAAAACCCTGGTGGAGCTGCTAACCCTACTAGCCCTGGTGGAGCTGGTGGCAGCTGGCTGTTGCTGTACCTGTTATTGTTCTTCTGACAGATGAGGACAGAGTTGATATCATCATCCCAGACAGTCCTGCAGAGAGAGACAGAGAGAGATACAGAGAGAGAGAGAGATACACAGAGAGAGAGAGAGAGAGAGAGAGAGAGAGATACAGAGAGAGAGAGAGAGAGAGAGAGAGAGATACAGAGAGAGAGAGAGAGAGACAGAGAAAGATAATGATTACAAAGACAGCAAGAGAGAGGCGAGAGTCAGAAAGAGAGAATGAGATGACACAGAGTGAGACACAGAGGAGGGGAGGGAGATAAGTTTAGAAAGTTCACCACCTTTTCACTGTTTGTCTCAGAAACAGGGGATTGTGCCCCCAGCCTCCCTTCCCCTCCTCCTCCCTTCATCCCTTCCCCTCCTTCTTCCTCCTCCCCTCCCCCTCCTCCTCCCAGTCCCTTTTGCGTCTCTCTATCCTACTCCCTCCCCCATCCCACAATCTCCCTTACCTCCCCTTTAGCCCCCCCCTCCCTACACACACACACACACACACACACACACACACTTTCCCAGGTGCAGACAGAGCTCTCTCGTGGCCTTGTGGCAGAGAGGGAGGATCCCAACCCTTCCTATCCTTCCCTCCCCTCCTCCTCCCCCCAGCCCAGGGGAGAAAGCCTGGGTGGGAACCAGCCCCTGCTTCACCCCCCGGGAGACCCCGCGCCTGGCTGTTGACGCTCCAGGGACAAGGCCGGGTGTCTGGCCTCCGCATGCAGCCTTCTGCTCTCACTGCACTGGGCTGCAGCAGCGTTACAATGCAACATTCGTGTCCTTATAGAGAGAGAACTAGCATGTCAAATGTGTCGGTGTTCCAAGTTAGGCCAGCCCTCTTGACCTCATCCAATACTGTGCAGTGTTTAGTTCTGTGGAGTTCCACAGCAAACTCTACCTTGCTATTCTTGGAAGGTTGTTGAAAAATGAATTACTGAAGTTCTTCAGTAGACAATGTTACTGTGTGTAGATGTTTGTGTGCATATTCCTCTACATACTATCTTTTTAGAGTATGTTTTTCCGGGCCTGAGCTTGACCTGTGGAACCGGCTGCTAAAGTGTCTTGTCTCCCCGTCTCTGGCAGTGCGTGGACGGGGGGTCTGGGCAGGATGCGTCCCTGAAGAGGGTGGCGGTGGTGGAAGACTTCTTCGACATCATCTACGCCATGCATGTGGAGATCAGCGCTGACCCAGGCAGGACCCCCAAGCACGCAGGACAGAAGAAGACCTACAAAGCTGTAAGGGTGTCTCTCTCTCTAACACTCTCCCCTGCTCTCCCTCTAAACTCTCTCCAACTCTCTCTCTCTAACTCTCTCTAACACTCTCCCCTGCTCTCTCTCTAAACTCTCTCTCTCTAACTCTCTCTCTCTAACTCTCTCTCTCTAACTCTCTCTCTAACACTCTCCCCTGCTCTCTCTCTAAACTCTCTCTCTAACTCTCTCTCTCTAACACTCTCCCCTGCTCTCTCTAACTCTCTCTAATACTCTCCCCTGCTCTCTCTCTAAACTCTCTCTCTAAATCTCTCTCTCTAACTCTCTCTAACACTCTCCCCTGCTCTCTCTCTCTAACACTCTCCCCTGCTCTCTCTCTCTAATACTCTCCCCTGCTCTCTCTCTAAACTCTCTCTCTAACTCTCTCTCTCTAACACTCTCCCCTGCTCTCTCTCTAACACTCTCCCCTGCTCTCTCTCTAACACTCTCCCCTGCTCTCTCTCTAACTCTCTCTAACACTCTCCCCTGCTCTCTCTCTAAACTCTCTCTAACTCTCTCTCTAACTCTCTCTCTAACTCTCTCTCTAACACTCTCCCCTGCTCTCTCTCTAACACTCTCCCCTGCTCTCTCTCTCTAACACTCTCTCTCTCTAAAACTCTCTTTTAGACTCTCTTAACATTCTCTCTTTCTACAACTCTCTCACACTAACATTTTCTCTCTAAAACTGTCTTTTAAACTATCTCTAATTCTGTCTCCCAAATTCCCTCTTCAAATTTCTCTATAGCATTCTCTTTCTCCAACACTCTCTTTTCTCAAATATTTTTCCATTTGTTTTATCTAAGACAATTTTCCTGTATGTCTATCTTCCTTTGTGACTTTCACTTTGTCAAATCTCCTGTCCCTTATCTCTCTCCCTCTCTCAATTTCTCTCACCCAACCTTCCTCTCTCTCCCATTCTCTTGCACGCTCACTCTCTTCCTCTCTCTCTTCCTGTCTGTCTGTGTGTCTCTACCTCTCTCTCTTTCTCTGTGTCTCATCTGTTGATCAGTGGGTTTTGCAACCTGTCTGTGTCTCTGTTCCTCTTTTCGTTCTAGTGTTCATTCCTCTTTCCTGACTTCTCCTCTCCAGTTTCTGTAGTCTCAGACTCACTCACTGAGGAACGTCCTTCCTCACTACCCCCTCCGCCCCTCCCCTCTCCTTTCTTTCTGTTCTTTGCTCCCTTATCCCCTTGTCTTCCTCATCTTCAACCTCATTACCGGAAAAGAGCGTAGAGAATTTCACTTTACGGTCGGAGCGAGAGAGGAAAACGTTTCTCACTTCCGATCGAGAGATATATTCGATTTTCCGGGGAAGCCATGCTGAGATCGCTCTCTCCACCCCTTCACCTCCACTCCTCCTCCTGCTCCTCCTCCCTCTCCATGGGTGAGCAAGCGAGGGAGAGGACGACAGGTGTCTGGGGCTGGCTCAGGAGGAGGATGTGGCTGGGGCAGACACAGTGACCTCCTGGATGGCTTCTTGACCACCCATAACCAAAGCTGTACTTCTTATATGGCCTGTGAGAACACAGTCCTCCTACAAGGATGTTTTTCATGAGACCAATGTAGCCCCTACCAGGATGACACAGTTGGTGTGACTGCCCTCTGCTGGTGAGAGCCAGGGCCTGCATCTCTCATCCCCTCTAAGCACAGCAGGCCCAGATGTCCCCCTAACCTCTTTGTCTCCCTCACTCCTTTCGCCCTCGCCTCCACCCTCCCCCATTCCCTCAGCTTTGTCCACCCTCTACCTCCTCACACACTCCCCCCTGCTCTTCCCCTCCCCCCTCTCTCGGGGACATGTCTTGTGTGTGTTTGTGTGTGGGCAGCTTGCCCCAGTGTGTCTCCGGGTCATGGTCAGTGTACTCCTTGTGGCAGCGATGTGTTGGTGCCAGCGTGCCAGCGTGCCAAGGCCGTCTGCCAGACCATAGAGAGGCTGTTGAGACTGTCACCACAGGCTGCCACTGACATTTGTGTCTCTCTGCAAGACAACGGGCACCCCACCCCCTCCCTCTCATCCCCCATCCCCCCTCTACCCAACCCCTGCTTTCACTGTCACTCTGTCTCTGTCCCTATCTTAATCACACACACACACACACACACACATTCAAATGCAGACACACAGATATACATGCAGCTCTGTGGTGGTAATAGCTGCAATTTTTCTTAATTTATCGCAGAACAGCAGCCTGTTTGACTCTCTGTCCCTCTCTTTCTCTTTCTCTTTGTCTCTGTCTCCGTCTGTCTGTCTCTGTCTGTCTGTCTGTCTGTCTCTGTCTGTCTGTCTGTCTGTCTGTCTGTCTGTCTGTGTGTCCATCCCTGTCCCTGGTGGGATGGACAGATTGCAGAGACGTATGCCTTCCTACCGAGGGAGGCAGTGACGCGCTTCCTGATGAGCTGTGGGGAGTGTCAGAAGAGGATGCACATCAACCCTGCCGGAGCAGAGTTCAAAGGTGACTTTGACCTCCACATCCCTACCTCTGTTCCTCTCTCTCTCCTGTACTCCATCCTCACTACCAGCTCATCTTTCTCTTATCGGATCCTCCCGCGCCTTATATCTCTCTCTCTCTACATCTGTTTTTCTGCCTGTCTGCTGCTTTCTCCCTCTCTCTCTCTCTTTCTCTCTCTCTCTCTCTCCTACTCTCTTCCTGCTCTTTCTCTCGCTCTCATCTCTCTTCTATTCTCTCCTTCCCTTCTTTTCCCCTATTTTCTCCTTCTCTCTGTCCCTCTCTCTTTCTCCCTCTCTTTCCCCCCTCCGTTTCTCTCTGTCTCTCTTTTTCTCCCTCTCTCTCTCTCTGTCTCGCTCTCTGTTTCTCTCTCTTTGTCGACTGATCTGCCGGTCTACGTTACTTTGAAAAACAACGCTGTGACAATGGGTTATAGAGGCGCTGGTCCAGTATCACGTCGAACAGACATCATTATGACACCTTCAGCCCTCGTGGGTGGAGAGAACAGTAATGAGGTTGATACAGTTAGAGAGCTTGCAGCTGGAGTTGGGCGAAGACAGAAGTTTGTGAAGAACCCCCCCCCCCCGCCCCCCATAGACACACACACCCACACACACACACAGACACACACCCTAAAGGCAGCCCCATCCCCCATTTCAACCACCTCCTCACTCTGCCCCCTCCTGCCCCCAGCTCGCTGCCTCCTCCTCGATCCAGTTAATGTTCCCCTCCTCCAACTCTGCCCCCATACCCACATCCCCCTCCCCCCCCGCCCCCGTCTCCCCAGCTCTGCCCCAGTCCAATTAGAATAAGAGTCATTGGAGTGTCCTGCCTCCTCGCTAACACACTGCAATTAGCCCAATTAGAGGCTTTTAACAAAGAAAATGGGCAGGAAACGAGCTAATGTCTACAGTATAAGGGGAGAGGGAGAGAGAGCGAGAGAGGGGTGGGGGAGGGGGGGTTAAAGAGGGGGAGAACTCTGGGAAAAAGGCAAACCTTGATTGTTATCAGCATTGGCAGAGAGAGAGACAGAGAGAGAAAGAGGGAGACAGAGAGAGAAAGAGGGAGACAGAGAGAGAGAGGGAGAGAGAGAGAGAGAGACAGAGAGACAGAGAGAAAGAGACAGAGAGTGAGGAGATGGAGGACTGGAAGGGCAGTTTTTCATTATTCATACATATTTGATTCCTGTTATATTGGGGCTGAGATATTGGCTACCCTTCAGATAGGGAGGGCACCTCTCTCTAGAGCACGGGAGTGGTCATATGTAAACCTGACTAAATGGAGTATAATTACCATCAAACCACCCCTCAGATCACACATACACACACACACACACTAAGATTCACACACATGCCAACACACAGCACACACACACACATGTTCCAAGGCCTGAGTGTCTGTCAAAGGCACGTATCAGTGCTGAGCTAACACTGGGTGTCGCCCTGAAAGAGATCAACTAATTGGCTTCCTACCCTGTAGGGGTCTGCCCCCTCCCATCCCCGACCCCCAATCACAAACCTCTAACCCTCCTCCCCCCATCACCGTAGCGACTTGCACGAAAGTTCACCCTTGAATTATTAAAAAGCAGTTAATTACTTTGCAATGGGGCTTTTTAAAATGGATACCTGCAAAAGAGTTGGTAGCTCTGTCCCTCGACCTGTCTTCAGGCAGGTCTGCGTGGAGACGGGTTCTGCTGGGGGGTTACAGGCACCCAACCTAAGTCAGAATACTCCGGTTCTGCTGGTACTAGCTCATCAGCTAGCACCAGACCAGGCCGACATCATCAGTACACACTGGAGAGGACTACCTTGTCTATAGACTGTCATCAGTACATATAGGAGAGGGCTACCTTGTCTATAGACTGTCATCAGAACACACAGGAGAGGGCTACCTTGTCTATAGACTGTCATCGGTACACATAGGAGGGCTACCTTGCCCTCTGATTCTCTTTGTTCTTCATCCTCCCCTCTCAGTCGTCTCTCCCCTCCTCCCCTCTCTTAGTCCTCTCTACCCTCCTCCCCTCTCTCCCATCCTTCCCTCTCAGTCCTTTCTCCCCTCCTCCCCTCCTCCCCTCTCTCAGTCCTTTCTCCCCTCCTCCCTTCCTCCCCTCTCTCCCCTCCTCCCCTCCTCTCTCTCTTCACCTCATGTCCCTCTCGTTCAGACCCCGTGATCTTGTGCTTCCTCTCTCTGCTGTCCCCCTCTCAGTCTTCTGATCTTCTCCATCCTTTCGCTCTTATCCTCCGATCCTCTTCCTCCTCTCCAGACTTTCATCCTCCTCCTCCTCCTCTCAGCCCCTAGCTCCATCTCGTCATCTCTCTTCATCTCTTTTGTTTGTCAGGTCATTTATCTGTTGACCTACTAAAGACAGAAGGCGGTCAGGTGTGTGAGAGGAGTGTGTGTTTGAGGAGTGTGTGTTGGATGGGTGGGTGTCAAAGGACGCAATGTGGGAGATCAATATGCTACAGTAAATAGACAGAGGCTTGATTATTGATTAGTGTGTGTGTGTGTGTGTGTGTGTGTGTGTATGTGTGTGTGTGTATGTATGCGTGTCTTCAGGATGGATGTCTGCGGGTGATGGTTGATTGATAACTAGTTACACACAACTGATATGGTTTTTGATGGAGAAGAGTGGATGACAGTTAGGAGTATGGTGAGAGAGACCACGTTGGCGAGGAGCGAAGCCCTCTGCTGCAACACCGTCTCCCCCTTGTGTGTGTAGCGTTTCTCCTCCCGATCCCTGACGGTCTCCCCCTTGTGTGTGTAGCGTTTCTCCTCCCGATCCCTGACGGTCTCCCCCTTGTGTGTGTAGCGTTTCTCCTCCCGATCCCTGACGGTCTCCCCCTTGTGTGTGTAGTGTTTGTCCCCCCGATCCCTGACGGTGTGTCCCTGTCTCCTCAGAGAACGATCGGCCGTCCTCTCTGGTGCCTGATGCCATCGACTACAACATGCCCCTGACCACCACCTACCTGAAACAGATGAAGCTGCAGTGCATGAGCACCAACGAACAGGTACGCTCCTGCTGGACCCAACCAATCAGTCCCTCCATCCATCTGACATTATTCACCCCATTGGTCAATCAATCGGTCAATCAAGAATTCTGACAGGATTGTGTTGCACAAAGAGTAAAGATTTGCAGGGGCATTAAGTCTGAGTCCAGCCTGTCTCAATCTCCATGCTCTCCAGTCTTGTCACCTGTCTCACCCCCTGCATTTCCCTCCCTACCTGTCTCACCCCATTCCTACCTTCCAGCCTCTTACCTCTCTCCTCCTGTCTGTCCCCTTCCCAACCCTCCCTGTCTATCCCTCCTCCCCCACAGTATCGTTCACCCCCTATCACCCCTGTTTGCCTGCCTCACCTCATCTCATCCCTATCTGCATGTCACACCCTCTCCTCCTACCTACCTACCCTGTCTCTCTCTCCTCACAATTATTTGGAACTGTGGCTATCTCTAGGAGTGTTGGAACAGAATTATTATTGGTTGTCAATCAAGCTCCCCAGTTAGGTCTGTTTGTGTGTCTGCCCGAGCGTGCGTGTGCGTCTGTCTCGTTTGATAACTAGAGAAGGAATGGGGGTTTGGCTTTTTCCAATTAACAGAGCCTCTAAGCTGCTGTCTAATTAGGAGAGGTGTGAGAACAGCAGTGGAGTGCCAATTTGCGGAGGAATGCCAATATGTCCTGCCTGCTAGCTACCCTGCCACCCCCCTCACTTGCATAGCCCTGCAGACCTGCAGTAAGAACTCTGCTCTCTCTGCATTCCATTTCTACTCAATCGTGCGTCAACAGCGGGATGAGAGAGAGAAAAAAAACAGGTGATAACTGCAATTACCCAAAAGACACGATTCTTCCATCATTAGATTCAATAATCTCTGCTTCTGTAAATAGGCAACTCGTGGAAAAAAGCGACCATAATTGTGAAATGAGCCGAGCGATTAATTAATTTGAGATATATATATATATATATATAATAAAATGTTACTGTATTGTAATGTGCATGTATATGCAGAGCAGTATATATGTCTCCTCTGATGAGATACAGTGCTTTGTCTTCATGTGGGAGCGTTGGCGTCACACCCATTGTCACCAGATTGTCGGGAGCTGAGAGCTAGCACCCCCTCGTGTGTGTGTGTGTGTGTGTTTGCGTGTGTGTGCGTGTGTCTCCTGCTCTGCCGTGTTCCTGGGACCCACGAAGAACAGGTGGACGAACGTGACAGCAGGAGGGACAGTCAGGAGTCTTGCTAGGCTGTAGGCTGATGGCCGTGTGGTGGTTATAATGCTGGCCTGATTGATGCCTGAAGGGAAGCTGGACATGCCCGATGTAAACATCACCTGTAGTGATGGGAAGGGTAATGGTGATGAGGATAAGTGACGGTGATGGTGATGGTGATACTGATGGTGATAGTAGTGAAATTGAGGAAGTAGATGGGTATTGTTATGTTATGAGAGCGTAATGAGGTTCTCAGGTCTGAAGCTGGTCTTTAGCCTTGTGCCAGCACAGCAGAACATCCCCAGTTAGTGGGGGAGAGGAGACAAAGAACAATGACTCACCTTTGAAACCCCCCCCCCCTGCAGAGGGCAAGGAGAGAGGAGGGGTGCCTGGAGGGAGGGAGGGAGGGAGGGGAGGGGAGAGAAGGAAGGGAAGGGAGGGAGGGGCAAAGAAGGGGGTGGAGAGAGGGGGTGATGGAGTGTGTGCAGGTTGTCTGAATAGCCGGCCGGTGAAAAGGAGGTCACTGCCTTTTGTGTGTGTTTATGAGGTCCTGATGGAGACCAGGGCTGCCAAGGGTTTCTAAGTGCAAATAGGTGACAGAGGGACAAAAGATGGAGGGAGACAGAGGAAGGGAAGTTAGACAGAGATTCTGTGTACAAGAAAAAAGTGACAAGAAAGGAGAACAGAGTGTGTGTGTGTGCGTGTGTGCGTGTGCGTGTGTGCGTGTGTGTAAGGGAGTGCTGCTAGCCCATCATGACACGCACGTCCAGCCCAATTCAATAAAGGAGGAAATTACCCAGCATCCTTCCTGCTCTAGGCTGCAGACGCAGGGCGGTGGCTCTGCTCTGCCAGGGGGGAGGTGGGGGGGCGGCC
>BROE01000021.1:5115516-5132736 GCA_036571765.1 Plecoglossus altivelis | reverse complement strand
GGTTGATGAGAGGAGGCAGGGGAGCGAGCGGAGGGGGTAGAGAATTAAAATAAGGAGATCTGGTTCATTATCGTTTATGGGCCCTTTTCCCATTTATTTTTCTCTTCTCCTGAGGAAACTCATTTAATTTTGGGGGGTGGAGAGGTGGGGGCGATGAAAGGCTATAATTACTTGAGGGCCAAGCAGGACATGAGATAAGAGGATACTGGTTGCAAGGTAGAGATGTAGTTTGAACACTGAATTAACCAACTCAAATGTAGAACTACCAAGAAGCAGGCCCTTTGTTTAAAGTAAAGGTGCAGGTCATGTATTATCAAATGTTTAAATAACCCAGATTTAGAGATCACTTCTGTTCATGTGATATATAGAATATAACGGATACATTAATTTACAAAATACAGCTCAGTTATATTATACTATCAGTATCGTTTATCTGCCACAATAATCAAAATAACCTACACAACATACACTTTATATAATATATATAAGAGAAATGTATAACTACAAATCACCAACATATACAGTATATATATACGCATTCATAATTTGTAAATACGTGGGTGTATATATGATGTGTTGTCATGTGAACAGAACCCTGAGTTTATGTATCTGCGCTATTAAGTGTTGAAGTGTCGTGGAATGAATAAGTGAATTATTGATCCCGGCCTGCAGTTCCTATACCTACCTACAGGTGGCAGATCTGCACCATGAATGACTCGCATAAATATCATGAAGCGTGCGGGCCCACAACAGGCGTCTGTTGACTTGGTGCGACTGTGAAGGCACTTGAGAATGAACCAATCCTACTGAGATCAATATTGTATGAATTTGTTTCTGTATATTTCACAGGCACGGTAGTAATCGACCGTATGCATCCCGGAGATCTTAAAATATGGCCGGATGAGAAAAATGGGGATTCTCCTTGTTGATCTTCTGTTCTGTGACTTTGAGGATTACTCTGTTTATGTTTACAGCACGCTTATGCAAATCTACCTTAGTCTATTGTGCTTCGAGATTAGGTGGCGGTACATTCAAGGGCCAGACGTTATGCTCATCCATGCTGCCTTTGTTTAGATTATTCCTAAGGAATACATTATTTTTACATCACACAATGCCCAAAGGTCCAGTGATTAATACAATTGGACTTTGTATTGGTAAATGACTACATTGGTCAACTATTACGATCTGTACTTGTCTCTGTAACCACATTGATCTGTAGAAGAGAAATGATTTATTTCTAAAACATAGAACGTCTGGAGCTGAAGGTGACGTGCTGTGCACCTTGCTGGATGCGAGGAGGCGAGGCAAGTCGATTTGTTGCACCAAGAGAATTAACAAAGAGAGGGGGACAGGGGAGAGGGGGGAGGGGAGAGGGGGGAGGAAAGGGTGGTAAAGGCTCTGCAAAGCCGCCTATCACAATTTAAATGGATTTGGTGGAACCCACTGTACTGCCCTATCTCACACGCGGCGTGACGTGGATGGCCGCTGCCCCGCCTCCATCTCTGGGGCTGGCAGAGCGAATCTTGAGGGTCCTGGGCTCGCGCACACAGCAGGACATTGTCCTTAGAATATTATCGAAATCAAATTGATAAGACAGCAAGTGGGGGAGATAGATAGAAGAGGGGGGTCGATATTCAGAATTGAATTTGACGGACAGAAGTGAAGGTAAGGACTGTTGTTTCAATTTACGTGGTAGGTTTATGTTTTTATTATGGTGTGCTCAGCTGGTTTCAATGCGGGCTATCAAGCCATTTCTCTCGCCAGCTGTGGGAAATAATGCTGTATTGAAGATTATTCCAGCCTATATTTTTCACTACGATTAGTATCCTTTCCTAATCGTGTGATTTATTTATTGAGAGAAAAACGGGCTTTACATTTTTGAACAAATATTTTACCAGCGCTTTATTTGCCGATTGGGCGTGCTGTCAGCGGAAAAAATACAATTCTGAAGTTACTCGTTTCGTTGCAGTCATTTTAGTAAAATAACTGATTAAGTATTTATTTCGCGAATGAGAACTGAACTGCTGTATATTTAGTACATATTCTCATTGAAATAATATTGACGGCTGGAATAGTCTTAGAATGCGATTTATGTGCTAATATGTGCCAAGTCAGCACCAAATTATTTCTGATGATTGGACAGTATTGTTTAGGTACTCTATATCTTACAGATGTCTATCCTTGATTGTATATATATATAAAGCATGCATACCTACATTTACATGTGTTATCTTGAAGCTTCCATGCTGTCCTTTTCGACTTACATTGTTTTCCCATCTTGTGCGAGGCAGAATGACCAAGCACACTGGGAAACAATCAGTTTGCTCATCTGCATTGATACAGTAGCTTCATCTGAATACTGAATGAGACTGTTGCTATTTGCTTTGTGTGATGCCAATGACAGATAGCACAGGCAATACACCGGGCGTCCGATTCCCGAAGTCGACCGGTCCCTTGTAACTACTACAGTGTTTTTGTAGGCTACTTACGATTATGTTTTTAACTAGCCAACCTGATAAATCTCGAAATTGGCCAATGTTACCATGGTAACATTCCCCGGGAAAGCGTTGCCACAGTAGATCTGCTCGCCCTCGTTGCTACTTTGAAGAGATCAACATTCCAATACCGTTAAAGAAGTAAAGAACTGTTATTTGTTTGCCATCTAGAAAAATATGCACAACTAAATACTCCAGAGTCACACATTTAACTTGGTAAGTAGTGTAAATTGAGAGACTGTCCTAAAGTGGCTAACTTGGGACCCTAAGACAATTCAAGTCAACGTAAACCGTGGCTTGACAGCCAACGGTAGCTATATTTCCAGGAATCTAGTGCTAGCCCTGATTACCCGTTACGGAAAGCTTTAATATGGTAGCTAGATGAGTTAGCTAACTAGCTAAAAACCACACCGCTACATATTTTTCTTAGTGATGGTGTTCAATTCTCAGCTCCATGCTAATTTCGCTGCGGTACTAGATTGTCATACATGCAGAGGCCTATATATCCAGGTCTCCTTAGCATTAGACGGTAGCGCATGGTGCTTTCACCATTTCAGTCTAGTTGCAAGATCTATGTGGGTTTGAATCGAGGTGACAGATTGAGTGTGAAAGGAAACAATCTCAAACACACATAGCTCTATTCCAGAAGGACTGTTGCTTGTCACTAGTTAAGAAAGGGTTAATGCTTTAAACCTGTCTTCATCATCCCCTGCCTTCTGTCAAAGCCTCACAAGGATAAAGCCTTCCAAAAAAAATCACTTTTCCTGACCCCTGAGAAGGGCTGCCACATTGGAGGGGGGCCAGGCCAGTAATCTGCCCACTATGGGCTACAGCAGCACTTTACTTTGTCGGACTATCTATTGCTGCCCACTAAGGCATGTTCAACTCTGCACCGGACCTGCCCGCTACTGATTGTTGTGGGATGTGATCTCCTTGGACTCAGTGCTCGACTAGCTCTGTCTGAAGCTGTGCTCAACTAGCCCTGCCTGTTCCCTCGGTGTGGTTAATGCTCAGCCAGCATAACCAGTGTCTCCCCACAGACCCCTCCCACACGGCCAGATCAGCAGGTGAACAGATCTGGCTGCTTCCTCAGCCTGGCAATCAGCTGCCCTGCTCTAGTCACTTCTCACTTCCTGTCTATCAGCGAATGATCCATTCTGTGCATGTGGGAAAACAAGTAGGCTTTACAAAGAGGATTACGATTTTTGGCATCATGATTGGCTATACCCCGGAGCTAATAATGGGATCAATAGGAGATCACAGTAGAGGTAAATTTGAGCATCAACTACCCTCCTACATGTAGTCTCCTCTACTATGCTGGAAACTCCAGTCTAATTCTTGCAGACTCACAGGGGAGAGCCATAGAGACTGGCAGGAAATAAGGCCTACCCACAGATTTAGACAGTCACAAACGAAATGGCTCACTGACTTAGATCTCTCGTTTTGGCTCAGCGGGGATTTCATATTTGCCTCTATTGGTGTGGGCAGAGGCAGGGCCAGACTGTTCTGGTTCTGACCTCCTGGGCTCAAAGCCATTCTGTTTTCCTAGGATTGGTTCCACGGGGGTAAAGGGGTTAATCGTCATCCGAGAGGCAGATTTGTGACTGACTGGATTAAACGGAGTCGAGAGTGTCGGACAGGCACTGGTGTTTTCACTTGAGGTATTTGTCAAAAGCAGGGGGGGTCTGGGGGGGGGGGGTGTCCGCTTCCTCTCTATCTGTTGGCAGACCAGCCCAATCTACTGTAGTATTACATTGATGAACGATGATTTAAAAAAAAAAAAGCGATCTACCCCCGCTGCAGAACAACGTAGAGAGCTTTCTTTTGCTAGCAAAGAGGCCTTGTTCAAAAGAGGAACTCAGGGGAGGGAGGGGGGGGGGAGTTTTCATGGTAGTGTTCAGTGTCTGGTTGCGTTGTGGAGCAAATGATTGACCAGGACCTTCAAGTCCTCAGCGCTGGGCTGTTGGCAGGCAGATTTAACAGATGGGTTGTGGAGGTCGTCTAAAGTGTGACCTTTGCTTCACTCCACTCATCTCTAAGTGAGCGGGCTAAAGCTGCTTCCTCTACCTGACCCTCTCTGCTGTATGTGCTGTGTGCAGAACATGACAGTAGTCACACACACACAGACACTCACAAAGCTAGGTAGCCTAGCTATACTGTGTATTGTATCTCCGGTGCTGTGTGTGTGTGTGGTGGAGCCTAGCTTGCTTTGTGTTCGCTGCATTGATCGTGCATTGACGGCTTATTCTGTAAAAAGAAGCCCCTTTAAACCGTAAACCTTCAAGAATTCTGTATCTGAAAGAAGGAAGATAGAAAAGGGAGGGGGGGAGGGGGGGGGGAAGCAGTTTTGCGAAGCAGAAATGTCACTTGCATAGACAAGCGCAGTGTGGCTGTCACCCCTGTTACGTCTGCCCAATCATCACCTCGCTGCAACATTTGGAAAAAGAATCAAGGCTGTTGTGTCTCTGGAACGTTAGTCACCCACACTGTGTCTGAGCAAGTATAGCTTAAACCGCTATGACCCTTGATTGCCACTTGGAAGCACGCGTCTGTGCGGAGGCCCGTGTCTGTGCGGAGGCCCGTGTCTGTGCGGAGGCCCGTGTGGAGCTCGTTGCTGTCTGCATATAAAGTGACGCTAGGCTGCTTGTCAGAAGCGTGCTGGTCAGACCCTGCAGGCAGCCCACACGGCAGCTGATGGGAACATTAACAAGCAGGTCGTGTTTGGGGAAAACCCTTCTGTCTACCAGAGTATAAGGGTCTGCCTGTCTGTCTCTCTGTCTGCCTGTCTCTCTGTCTGCCTGCATGCCTGTCTGTCTCTCTGCCTGCTTGTCTGCCTGCCTGTCTGCATGTCTCTCTGCCTGCCTGCCTGTCTGTCATGACTCATGACTTCCATCACCTGCCTCAGTGGAGACTATTTGCAATGAAAAAGGCTTATGTGCAGCTGCCAATCTGCAGGCTGTCAATATCTTAAATATTGTGTGCGGGTGGGGAGTTTGATCCTGAGCAAAGGCTGGATACTAATAGAACTGTAATTCAGGAAACCCACACACTGTTCTTTCTGTCTCTGTGACATAGATAGCTACATAGATTTCATTTCTCTCTCCATTCTCTCTTCCTTCTTTCCATACCTCTGTTGATATGTGGCTTGCGGCTCATCAAGAAGCCAGTGGTGTCTGGAACTGTGTAAATGAGCTCCGTAGAGAGAGGATCCAGGTGTCCATGTAGATGTGGGCTGAGAGAATCTGTATCCTTCCCCTGAAGAGGAGCTGCAGACAGGAGACAGACATAGACTTTAGACTGGCTCCCCTGCAGCAGGACTGGGAGTACCAACCGCCTGCAGTGGTTTGGTGTTGCCCAGACAGAGGCTGGCATTGTCTGGCCAGAGAAGACAAGCTCGTTCTGGTTCATCAGATGGAAATATCTTAGTTACCTGCTTGTTGAATTATTCAGGAACGAATGAGGTCAGGTGGATTTGGCTCCGCGACGTGATTCATTAAACATTTCTGTTACACAGCAGCCGATGTGTTCACGGGCCATCGTGCCAGCTCCTTTCAGATCAAGTTTCCGACTTCTTTGTGACAAATCTGTGATTGTGGGACACGCTGCTGACCGCAGCCTGTTTCAGCTTCCATCCTACCATCCTTTGCCTCTGTGCTCACACCGCTCCTGCCCCCAGCACACCCCTCCCACCCCCAGCACACCCCTCCCACCCCCACCACACCCCTCCTTCCCCCAGCACACCCCTCCTGCCGCCAACACAACCCTCCTACCCCCAGCACACCCCTCCTAACCCCCTCACACCCCTCCTGCCCCCTCTAACCAAGGCTGGTTCTTGCTGAGGCTCTGAAACACAAGCAGCGCATCTCTCTCTGACGCCCCTCAGTCTGTTGTCTTTTTATACCCCGTGTTCATCTTTGTCAGACGCCACTGTATAGAGTAACATGCAATGGCGGGGTAATTGACGGCGGAGGTATCATTTCGGAAATGCCCAACCCCGTTCCCCGATATCCCCCAGGTCTTCTCCTCATCATCTCCCTAGGAAGGCCGAGGAGAGGAGAGATGGGGTATGGGGGTGGGAGGAGACAGGACTGGAGGGCCGAGGAGAGGAGAGATGGGGTATGGGGGTGGGAGGAGAAAGGACTGGAGGGCCGAGGAGAGGAGAGATGGGGTATGGGGGTGGGAGGAGACAGGACTGGAGGGCCGAGGAGAGGAGAGATGGGGGGTGGGAGTGGGAGGAGAAGACAGGGACAGAGAGCCGAGGAGAGGGAAGAGTCATCTGTCTGTAACCCAACAGCCACAGAAATAGCCTGGCAGGCCTTTAGGCTGATCAATGAAGGTCAGTTGGAATCATTGATTATTGTCCGTCTTCGTGTAATAGAAGGCTTTTCTTTGCCTGTGGCAAAGCCAGTGTGGTTGACTGTCGTGCGCAGACTTGGATATTAATCTGTCTGCATATCCTTCATCAGTCTACACCTAAGCTCCAATCTTTATCCAGCCTACTTGAGGCTCTCACAAAAAATACTTTCCTGAGCCGTCCGTAAGACAAGAAATATGTGTTTGTGGTGTGTGTTTACAGACTGTCACATCTGGGATTGTGCTTTATATATGTGTCTGTGTTTCACTGGTCCTTTTTCTACTGCTCACGGCTGGTTTTCGGAGCGATCGATACTCTGCAGTGAAGCTTCTTGATCAGAGACGTGGTAATCCTCACTGGGCTAGAAGGGGTGTGGACCAGAAGCCTGCATGTGCCCCAGCCCCAGTACCCCCAGCTTCAACCCACCACCCCCAGCCCCAGTAACAACCCACCACCCCCAGCCCCAGTACCAACCCACCACCCCCAGCCCACCACCCCCAGCCCCAGGACCAACCCACCAGCCCCAGGACCAACCCACCAGCACCAGCCCCAACTCCCTTTTCATCCACATTCTTTAGTTTTTTTTTACCCAAGATAGTCCAAGTCCAGGGCTTCCACGTCTTGTTTAGCAGCCAGGTGAATCAATGTTTGTTCGACAAGACGTGACAAAACACAACATCATTAACTGGAGCAGCAGGGTGTGTTACCGAGGTCCGACTCGCTGGGGCGTGGAGACCCGTCGAGGACGTCTCCTGAGAGGAGAAGGGGAGTGCAGTGGAGGGGACGAGAGAGGGACTAGCAGTGTTGCCACGAGTCCATCTCCAGCCTTCTTCTCTTCTCTTAGAATCAGAAGTGTTCTCAATCCATTTCACCCCCCCCCCTCATCCCTCCCTCTCCCCCAGTAACACCCCCACCCCCCTCGTCCATGTTACCAATCAGTTTCCATGGCAGCCGGTAAACATCTTTCTCCTATGCTCCTCTCTCCCTATTTATAGAGAGGGGAAGCGCAGCAGTGCTGAAATACCAAACATCCACATAACAGGGGCGGGGGGGAGAGGGAGGGGGGGCAAAGCGGAGAGGGTTACTAACGGCAGAATCAATCAACGGACTGCATGTGCATCGCTGAGGGGGGAGGGGAGAGGACGCCAGAGGTGAGGAGGCGGGGAAAGAGGGTCAGAGAGAAGTGTAGGCGGTGGATGAGGATGCCAATTCATCCAGCTAATCGATTCGAGGATGGAAATCTGCAACGTGTGCTGCTTACACATTAAAGACCAAGAGAACAAAGACAGGAGTGAGGATGACGAGTGGTATGAAACAGCGTAGGAGAGAAAGGAAGAGGAGGGTAGGAGAGGAGGAGGGGGGGGGGTGGAGGCTGGGTGTGGAGGCTGGAGGAGAGGCTGGGAGGGTGGACAGCTGGAGGAGATGCTGGGAGGGCAGCTGGAGGAGAGGGGAGGATTGAGGAGGAAAGGAGGAGAGGACAGGAGAGGAAAAGAAAAGAGGAGAGGAGAGTAGAGGAGCATCCCGTGGAGGAGATGGCTAAGGAGGAGAGGACACGAGGAGGGGGGCAGGACGAACGAGAGCTAAGTTGGGAGAGGAGGAGGTAGAGGACGAGGTGATTAGGAGGTGGAGGAGCGGGAGGAGGAGGGAGGAGAAAATCCACAGGGTGGAGAGATAGGAGACCTGTAGGAGGAGCAATACAGGGGAAAGGGGAACTTGCAAAGGAGGTAATGGAGAGAGAAGAGTTGGGGGGAAAAGAAGTGAGGCAAGGGGTCAGAAGAGATAAGAATTAAGAGAGGTAGTTCGGTCTCCCGGCGCTCGCTAAGCTGTGAGATCTACTATCTAATGCTCTACTCTTTCCTAGTTATTTCGGCATTCTGTCATACTTTGCTAGAACACTATGCTTATAGCAGAGCCACGAACTCTGCCATTTGTTCCATCAATCAGAGTGGCATGACCCTTTTGTTCTATGCAGCCAGAACGAAGAGAGAGACTGATGATAACGCACCCTCGGCATCCATAGTAATGAGGTTGTGCACATATCATGCTGGGCAGTTGTGGTTTCATTAGCGCTCCTACAATACAGGCCCAAGGGCACTATGAGATCACAATCATCAGGTGAAAGTACAAGAGAATAGTCATGTGCCTTTAAGTAAAGGCTGCCATTATATTAAGACAGAAGCATAAGGGAAGAGAAGCGATCAAAGGAGCACTAAAGGTGGACTCTCCCGCGAAGACTGAAGCTATAACCTAGTCATATGTTCCTGTAGGTTCCTGCTCTGCACCTGCGCTGCCTGCTACTTCCGTCGCTAACGTCCAGTATGAGAGGATGCACTGCTACCCTGTGTTAGGAATAGACAGGCTCAGTATTTGGTCTTTAAGCTCCCCAACCTTACTGGCCATTTGAACAGCATGACCTCTCCACTGGAGGCTGCTGATAGTCAATACATAGACACTGAACCAGGCCTTTAGTAGCCACAAAGCCATAATGACTTGGAGCTAGAATATTACTTAAGATTCAACGCTAGATTCATTAAACAAAGTCATTTGATTTACAGTAGCGGTTGCTAAATGTTGTATTTTTTGGATGTGTTCCTCTTAAGTGTTTGGAGTGTTGGTCTCTGCCGGTGCGCGTTTGTTTTGTCATTAACCGAATCGCAGGAGACAAGGTGATATGTGGTTGGTCACTGTCTAGTCCTGCAGTCAGGCTGTCATCTAGGAGAGGTGGAGGGGGGCTGGTCTGCTCGGGTCTCATCTGCATACAGATGAGACTGGCATTAGAGGGATCATTAATACACAATAAAAACTAATAAGAAAGGGGTGTGCTGGGTTGTCTGGGGGGCTGGGGGGAGGGTAAAGGCAGATGGAGAGAGATGCAGCAGATAGGCTGTGTGTGTTGTTCTGAATTCGATTCTCAGAGAGACTGCAAAACATGGTCGCGACGGCAGGCCAGGCAGCTACTGTTTGGTTCCTAGGATCGTAATTGAAAAGGAGTTAAGAGGCAGATTAAATGAAAATCTTATCAAATCATCCTCTCTAAGTTGATTTTCATATGGCCGTCTGTGTTGTAACCCAGGCGTACGTGTGGATTCTACATAGATTTCCCTCTCGTCTGCTCTCAACGGTGTGTGTGTGTGTGGTCTGCTCTGCTGACACACTGACTGCTAGACTGCTCTGCCTCTGTCTGTGAGAGTGAGACAGAGAGAGAGGGACGGAAAGAAAGAGAGTGAGAGAGAAAGAGAGAGCAAGAGAGAGCAAGAGAGAGAGAGAGAGAGAGAGAGAGAGAGAGAGAGAAAGACAGAGGTAGATCAACACAACTCCTCCGAGTGTTCTCAGATATGGGTCAACAGCAAGACAGAGATGCCAGGCTAGCTGCTGTATCATCTACCTGCCTTCAGGGATAGTGACGCCTGCACAGGATCCAGACAGCAGGATAGGTAGACCTGCACAGTCAGGATCCAGACAGCAGGATAGGTAGACTTGCACAGTCAGGATCCAGACAGCAGGATAGGTAGACTTGCACAATCAGGATCCAGACAGCAGGATAGGTAGACCTGCACATTTAGGATCCAGACAGCAGGATAGGTAGACCTGCACAGTCAGGATCCAGACAGCAGGATAGGTAGATCTGCACATATAGGATCCAGACAGCAGGATAGGTAGACTTGCACAGTCAGGATCCAGACAGCGGGATAGGTTGACCTGCACAGTCATGGTGGATATGATCATGTAGCCTAGGTAATGTAGGCCTACACAGACCAAGGCAAGATGGTTATAGTGCTCATATGAACTAGCTTACAACCAGCTGAGACTGAAGTCAGCAACACAATGCAGGCCTCTATGAGACTGTTCGTATTATTGTGGAGTTGAGTGGTCGTGGGTGGCGCCCCCTGTTAGGAGGTATTCTTCCACTGCCCCAGAAGGAGGGCCTGGGCTGTATCACAGCTGGGCTGCGTGAGGTGTTGGGGACGGACCTGTCTCTAGTTGCTCTCAGCACAACATCAATAATGCACAGGTCAATTTGCTCCAGGCACACGCCAGCTAACCAATGGGAGGCCATGCTGGGCAGGCTGCATGGGGGGTGGGGGTGACTGACAGGTCCTGGTGGGTGTGTCTGAGTTGGAGGCCTGGAGGTAGCTGCTCCGCTGGAGTGGCTGGGGGGTTGAGACACAGCCATGGATGGACTGGAGCTTCTCCTGTTGGTGATGCAACTGTCCTGGTCTTCTCCTCCTCGCTCCTTGGGCAACAGACAGACAGATAGACAGCGATGTATGTATATATAGCATGAGAGGCAGCGGCAGCACTCTGGACCTCATTACAGAGAGTGTAGAGCTCTCACATCCTCCACACAGCCAGAGGAGACACAGTGACTGGACCACACGCATGCAGCTCAGTGACTGTCCAATCAACAGATAGATGGAGGTTAAGGAGGGAGAAAGGTCTTCTCTGCATTTCACTCATGCGTCCATACTTTGGTGGCTTGGGCTAGGGCTGGAGCTAGGGCTAGAGCTAGGGCTGGAGCTAGGGCTGGTGCTAGGGCTTGGGCTACGGCTGCTGCTAAGGCTGCTGCTAAGGCTGGGCCTGGAGCTGGTATAGGGATTGGGACTTGTCTATCTAGAGTTATAGAGAGGTTCTAGAGAACCAGATCTGGGGCTAGAGGCTGGGACTGGGACTTGTGCTAGTCAGGTATCAACAACTGCTAAAGATGTATGACTCAGACTTTGGGACTGAAGTGTTTTATGAGTGCTAGGCTGTTGAGCTGTGCACTGGTGAAATAGCCGATGAATAACATTTACATATACATTTACATTGAAGCCCTTGACTGGGCTGGGAGCATGGGGGTCATTGAAATTGTTCACCCAGCAGTGTATTCAGGTTGAGTAATGCTTTGTGGCCTTATTCCTATACAGACTATGAAGAAAGAGACTTGTTTCAACATAGAAAGGGCACATTGTATGGATTTTCTATAGAGAATGGAAATGGACCTGGGTCCTGAGAATGGAGAATGTGTGAGCCAGGACTTCCTGGGCCTGCAGTGTGGGTCACATTAGTGTCGTTCAGTCCCCTTGTCAGGCCAGAGTTCAGATGGGCTGTAACGAGCCTTCACACCTGCAGACGTTGCGTGTCATGGCCGCCACAAGGCTGTTACGATCTCCTCATCCTCCTCGTGACAGGAAACCCAGCCTCCCATCACCACTGGCAACCTCTGCTGTCCAAGGGCCTGTCATTGTGATGGGCTCCTGTGTCTCTTTTATGTCATCCCCCACAATCCACCTGTCTTGGCTGTCCACGGAATGACATGCTTCTCTTCTTTCCTTATCTCGCCCTCCCCTCCCTCTTCCCCCCCCTCCTCCCTCCCCCGGGCAGGATGAGAGTTCAGTGAGCAGTGAGGACTTTGATATGAGTGACCCCACATGGATAGCAGCTGAGCACGGCCCTGCGTCTGACCGGAGTCCCCCCAACCGAGGAGAGAGAATGCACAGCCCGCACAACGCACACAAGGAAGAGGACGGTAAGAGCCCAGCCTCTGCTGTTTTCTCTCCCTCTCTCTCTCCCTCTCTCTCTCCCTCTCCTTCTTTCCCTCTCTCTGTCCCTCTCCCCTCTCTTTGTATCCATCCAATCGTTTTTCTCTCTCAATTTATTCTCATACCCCTTCCATCTCTTATCTCTCTTTCCAATGCACACGATTTAAACGAAATCCTTCAAACTGTAACTATAGGATCAAAAAAGGGGCTTTGCAAAATGTTTGTGTGGGCAGACAGAACAAACGCAGTGATATATGTAGAGCAATCACAACACATGAGCGTGTGGTTTAAAAGCAGTTAGCAAAGACCGCTAGCAGTCCAGGTTGAGTGTGTGTGTGAGCTCCATGATCTGATGTAGGCCCAGCCCAGCCCATGCCAGCAAGCAGGCAGGCCAGGCCAGCAAGCAGGCAGGCCAGGCCAGCAAGCAGGCAGGCCAGGCCAGCGAGCAGGCAGGCCAGGGCAGCGAGCAGGCAGGCCAGGCCAGGCCAGCGAACTGGCAGGCCAGGCCAGCGAGCAGGCAGGCAGGCCAGTGAGCAGGCAGGCAGGCCAGTGAGCAGGCAGGCAGGCAGGCAGGCAGGCCAGGCCAGCGAGCAGGCAGGCTAGGCCAGGCCAGCGAGCAGGCAAGCAGGCAGGCCAGCGAGAAGGCAGGCCAGGCCAGAGCACCGGAGACTCACTGGACTGTGATGTGAGTCAAGTGGAAAGGCCAGATCGAGGCGAGAGAAGATGCTGGAATCAATTTGGATCAAGCAGCCTCTCCCTGCTGCTTCTCCATGCTTCCAGAGGGAAGGGGGGGGGGCCTTGCCTCTTACAGTGGAGTAGAGAGGGGGAGGACGGGTGGATTCCAGAGCAAGGGTGCTACAGTATGGCTACGGGAATATATTTGTGTCTAAGGGAAAGAGTGTTTTTGCTGATGCAAGTAAATTTTTCCCAATTCATATGATGGATGGATGGATTGATGAATGGATGGAAGGCTGAAAGGAGCCCCACACACGCTCCTCCCAGCTCTACCCTGCTTGCCTGCCTCTGCTTAGTAGTTGCCCCCAGTAGCCTCCTGTAGCAGGTGGCTAGTAGCCCTTTCCCAGCCTTGTATGCTCAAGCAAGACTGGCCTCATAAATCAGACCTTTAACAGCTCAGAGCCACCAGCTGTGATGCGGCTCTGCTGTTCATCTCTGCAGACATCTCCTTCCTCCCCTCGTCACTAATCTGCAGGGACCAACTACGAGACCAAGAAGACATCCCTCATCTGGGCTGATAGTCATTAAGCTTGAATCCAAACCACTTCTGCTGCATGTGGAAGGCCGGGGGTTTGCTTGTAAACGTGCCTCGCTTAAAAGCCCCCCCAATATGAAATGTTTATGGAGAACCTCCAACCTGTAGTCCTGCTGCTGGCAACTTTGGCAGGCGGCCATGACGGGTCTTATCCGTCTGAATTAGACCCCCACCCCCCACCCATCTGCTGCCACGGCTCAGCTCCCTCTAGCTCTCCCTCTCTCTGTCTCTTTCTCTCTGTGTGTCTATGTCTCTCTCCCTCCCTCTCCTGCCCTCCCTCTGAAGGGGTATCCATGTCGGTGTGAAGAGGGCCTGGTCAGTCTGAGTGCTGGGCCAGGATCCAGGAGAAGCCTCCTAGTGCCTCTCAGTAGTCTGTGGAGAGAGGCCATGATTGCACCAGGCTCCAGAGCCACCACTCACTCCCCCTCACACACACACACACACATACACAGCCCACAGCCGCAAGCCTCCTCAGGTAGGCCGCTGAGCCCTGAGCTAAGCTCTCCTGGAGCTCTCACCGCAGAGGAGGTCATCTCCCGAGTGAGACAACAAGATGAGAGAGTGAGGGGAGAGGGGGAGGTAAAGAGAGGAGAGGTGCAGTCAGTTGGGCTGTCAATCCATCTGAAGGCTCTGCTGTTGACCTGACATCCTCCCGTGCCTTCTGTCCTCTGCTGTCGCCAAGCATCACCGAGGAGCCTGTCAGCACGTTTGTTGTCCTTCGTCCTGCGGACTCTGGACTGAAAAGTGTGACAGCTTTAAATCTAGTCTTACTGTATTCACTAGCCACTGAGCTGGAAATACTGTACACAAGACACACACACACACAGAGAGAGCATGTACCAGGCAGGTGGATGAGTTGGGACGGAGGTTGAGTTGTGTCTCAAACGGCTTCAGCAGCCTGCCAGCCTTCCTCCGTCCCCCTGATGTTTTTAATGAACGGGGCCCGTCAGAAGGTCAGGACGGAGTCAGCAGAGGAGAAGAAGGCAGTGGAGATGACCACACTGTCCCCATCTCTGCTAGCCCACCCAGGGACTCAGCCAGCATGATGGAGCACCATGACAGTGACCACTATCATCAACACACACACTTGCTTACTTCATGCACACACACTCAACACACACACAGTCTAATGTGTTGGGAGTCAGGGTAAAGTAGGCCAGTGTAAAATGACAGGATGACTTTGATCCTCCTCCCCCCAGTGCGCAGGGATCGAGGTCAACTGCTCTGCTAAACAAATAGAGGAGAGCAGCGATGCTGCATTATCTAATCATCTGCGTAACGAGCTGGACAGGCTCGCGGCCTCACTTGCCATTAGGGTGGCTAGCCGCACTGCTAGCGGCTGGGCCGGACCATAAGCTTGAGAAGCATCACGCTAACTGTGTTAGCATTAGGCTAGCCGCAGTGTAGCGTAGTCGTCCGCTAGCCTTGTGCGTCGCTTAAAAACAACACGCTAGCAATATTCTAGACCAGTGGTGTTCAACTGGTCTAAAATCAGTACCTACATTTGTCCATGGTCATTAAGTCGCCCCCCCCCCCATTCATTTCCGAACCATTTTCATTTATTTCACAAAACAATTCGTGCGGTTATCAACAATGCGTTGTTCAATACATGAGGCAAACAAAGCGCTGTAGCTTTGATTTTGATCGACATTTTGACATTCGTGTTCCTGAATGCGGGCGGAATGGTCTGAGCTTACGCACCTTTCAAATTAATAGCCCTCTATCGTAAGGTCGGTCCTGAAACAATTTAAAGTTGTCGTGCTCGACCCTCCCTCTCCACACCAGCACATCAACACACCACTTGAAAAACACAGCGTAGCGTACTGGTCATAGTAGAATATAACGTGTACGCTGCTGAAAATCAGTAGGCTAGACACCACAAACAAGGTAGGCCTCCATCGTTTCCCTGTGGCCGTAAAGTTGACCGATCAATATGACATTTCTATTTTATTAATTTAGCTACAAAGCGTCAGTTTGTACTACAGTAACTTTGTCATTCTGGCGTATCTACTGTACTTACAATGCTTTTAGTTCTTTTGAGGTTCTCACGGACACTGCAGTTTGAAGGGGCTGAAGGGAAGAATTCAGGCGATTAATCATGTGATAACCTAATGGAAATACTATTAAAAATGCAGCGCCATTAACATATGACATTTCACAGCATGCGTTCTATTTGATTATGACTGTTTGCTAAGTTAATCTGGGGGACTTGTAGTAGGAGTAATGCTGATAGAAATGGAGAACCAGAGGAAAGAGCAAAAGAGAAAGGAAGAGGAAGACAATGCAGCAAGCTAGATACAATCTAAAAGGCTTTACATCTTTAGATGACTTATAGGAGAGCACTAGCGAGCTCTCTGGTCGATCCACTCTCTAACACCCAATACTGCAGGCCTGGCTAACACCGACAGCTGCTCGGAGCACAAAACCAGGGAGGGCAATCTGTGTTTGCAGGTCTTTGTATACATATTTGTGTGTGTGTGTGTCTACGTTCCTCTTGTATCGCCATGTATGCATGGGAGGGATGCTCTCCGCTGAGAAAGGGCCAGAGGCGTGTTAATTATTTACTGCACCCCCTCCATGACACACACTAAAATAATAAGGCAAGCCAATTAATTATTACAAACTCAGGCTCACTAGCAGAGGAGGGAGAAAGAGGGGAAACAAATTGTTTTGTTTACAGAAATGGACCCCAGCTGTGACTGAACGCCTGTTGGCATATTTATAATCAGTGTGTGTTTTCTACAGGAAACTGCAATTAGGACCTATAGTCAGGACCTGCTCCTGCCTGTGTCTCTGACTGCAGACTGTATCCACACCCAGGTTAGGAAGGGGAGCAGTCCTCCCATATTCTGTCTGGGTAGGTTAGGAAGGACACGCTTAGGTCAAGTCTAAAGCATCTAGAGTCTCAGAATCCTGTCTCGTTCCCCGTCACGGATGGCGTGTGGGGATGTGTGCGTACGGTTGTGTGTACGCGCGCGTGTGTGTGTGTGTGCGTGAGTGTTGGAGTGTGTTTCCTAAGACCTTGGGAGTGACCCACCCTGGTCTCTTATTGTTTTATGAGGAGGAGAAGGGAGGTGCATTTCAGAGAGTGGGTGTAAAGGTTGACCCATAAATCTCCCAAACCTGAAATTTGCACCCATGACTCTCCCCCTGCTCCCTGTTCCCTGCTCCCGTCAGCTCCACGGCCACACCCTCTCCCTCTGGGGCCTGCTGATCAGCACGACCCTCTCGATAAGATAAGGCCCATCAACATGTTTGGCTTGTGCTTATGTTAAAATTCAGTTCTTGAGCACCCACTGACCCCAAGGACACTGAGTGTAGAGACCGAGCAGTGACTTAACAGAGACAGAGAAAAGACTGACTAGAGGCAGAATACAGCCAAGGTAGAAATAGAGTAAAGGCAGAATACAGCCAAGGTAGAAATAGAGTAAAGGCAGAATACAGCCAAGGTAGAAATAGAGTAAAGGCAGAATACAGCCATGGTAGAAATAGAGTAAAGGCAGAATACAGCCAAGGTAGAAATAGAGTAGAGGCAGAATACAGCCATGGTAGAAATAGAGTAAAGGCAGAATACAGCCA